>JABFFI010000592.1:0-25770 GCA_013623725.1 Fusarium robinianum | reverse complement strand
GAGGGGGGGAGGGGAGAGGAAAGGAGGAGAAAGAAGCAAGGACAAATAACAGCGACAAATGCTCTCAACACGAACCGTCTCTCACACTAACATCCCATGGTCTCTATCGCTCCCAATAACCTCCGCCTTGAAACATTCTTTCTTTTCTTTTTCTTCCTCTATACCCTGTACGAACCCCAGATAGCCTACGCCACCCACGTCTACTCGTCTCGCCAACCCCAGTTCCCACATCCAAGTTCCCCGTCTTGTCCGGATGCGTGCGAGGAGGGGAGAGGGAGGAAGACATGACAGGACGGAATCATAACCGCCCCCTTCATAACCCAAGCATGACAGCATACATACATACATACGTACCGAGTTTAAGAATCCTCCCCCTTCCGGTCAAAGCGTAACCCTCCCGGGACAACACCCACCCCCGGAGGACCGGTGTGCCACGCGCTGGACCCGACTGGACGTGCCGCCCCGCGTGGCGTGCACCCCCCGCCGTCCGCAAGCCACCGGGGGTGTGATCCGCCGGCTTGCCGAGGCGGAGTCGGTGAGGAGTCGGTGAGAACGGGAATGCGAATCATGGGCGACCATGGGAGGGGAACCTCATCCTGGCCTCCCTACTCCCTTACCCCTCTGAGCAAAGGGGGGGGGACCCGCGGACGGACACGAGATTCGCGACCGGTTTTCGATGTGCCTGGGNNAGGGAAGGGAAGGGAAGGGAGGTCCGCGTGTGGGCGCTTTGCGCGGTTGGCGCTCGGGTAGGCGGAGGGGGCTGAGCAAGACACGGGGAACCAGTAGAACTATTCAAGCCTCAATCACCTAGGTTTCTACACGTATAGACACGAGGTACCCGGGTCGAATTGGCTTGCCGGGCGTCCGAGGCAGACGGAGACGACTGGGAAGTGCCAGCGTCAGAGTTGCATGTGTCTTACTGGCTTGTACCGATGCGCAGGACTGGTAAGCTGAGGTGCATATGTCTTAGATATCGAGGGAAAAAAGCCCTGCTTGCCAAGCTGAGATGTGATTGATATGTAGGTAGCGAGAGCGCTCTGCATGCGTCTACCTCAGCCACGAAGACCATTGAGAGAGGCCTGCAGGACTCTCCCGCCTCCCGGATAATATGATCCGATTTGGACAACGATAGCGGCACATGTTTCTCTTTTCTATCTATCGTTACGGAGTTCTGGAGACAGACAGACCTCGCCACGAAGAATCATCAACAAAAAAAACCTCCCCTCCACCAAAACCTGGGGTACACAGCCCGGTCAGCTCAGCTCATCCATCTCAACCGCTCCCCAGCTACCTCACCGATGGCCTGAAACCCTCCGCCTCACCACGTGCCGATCAATGCCTGCAGGATTTCTTTTTTCTTCCAGAAGAAAAAGAAACCAAGTCCCTATGCCAGTTCCGGAAGTCGCTTGTGACAGCTCACCTCGCCTTGCTCGAGATCGGCGGCATGGGGGGGAGTAAACCCGGCCAGGAAGAGAGAGAGAGAGGGCAAGATCGGCGGCTGAGGAAGTAGGGCTGCGAATTAACTTGACCGCCAGACGGAGCAGGGAAAGGGAAAAAAAGTGAAACTGAAAAGCAAGGGGGGGGGGAGGGTTCTAGAACGGTGGGTTGTGGGAGTTGAGGTTGTGGTTTATGGGATGATGGGAGCCTGGATTGTCTTGTCCGGGACGTCGGGGATGGGTGATTAGTAAACACGAGACGGTGTAAGTTACGAAAGACATGAGAGGAAGTTGTTTCTTTTGTAATTCGCCAGACCCAAGGCCGAAACTTCGCTGTAACGCCTGACATACTATTCAGCGCCATCAACCACCTACACCACCAGTGAGACTCTTGCATCCCATGTATCGCTCCTGATCTCGATGGAAATAATCCAAAGAGGGATGCGTCATCACCTCCCTAGCAGTCTTTCTCTTTTCAGGCAGCCACTGCAGCAAGGCAAAGTCCAGAAACAACTGCTTGTCCTGGCCAGTGAGTTCACGATATCAGCTAGTTTCGTTTCAGAGACTACGTCTTTGTGGAGGATTTAACCTATATTGCCATAGCGTACGAGTTCCCAATTTTCAGGTCTGGTGCATCGTCTCTCGGGATTGTTCGACTTACTGTCATTATCAAAGAATGGCCCCCGCAGAACTTGTTCATGTCGTTACACTCCTTACCACGTAGGTCAACAACTGGGGTTCCGAGTCGATGTTTGCGGAAGAGTCGCTCTCGTCGAATTATTCCCGCTGGCGAGTCTCCTAGGAGGGACGCTATCTGTGCTCGATGAACGTGGGCATCATACTGGCCATCTTCGCCGGCAGGCCTTTGGAAAAGGCTTACATGTGCAAGAAGATTCCACATCTATCACCAGTGTTTTGAAATTCTCGCCAAGAGAGGTACTACGGAGCTGGAAGCTCGCTGGCTCACCTATGAGAAGTCCAATGTTCCATATGTCAACGCTGTATGACCACTTACGTCTGAGGAAGACTTCTAGTGCACGGAAGCGGTGAGACTGGATCGGAGAAGGGCGGCCCAAGTCTCCTTTCAATCCTGGTAGCTGAGTTCGAAATCTGGCAGCGCGGGCAAGCCTTGAACCCCGGAGATGCCCAAAGCCGTCTTGCTAAAGGCATATTGCATGGCCGTCCATGTCCCGTGAAGCTCAGGCGTTTCATTTTGCTCTTCAAAAATCGTTCAAGACTATATCCTTTTCAATCGTGACTAGGATGTTGTTGTCCTTGATATCTAGAAGCATTATTAGCAGGCAACTCATACGTGTAGTCAGGGCCCTTCCCCCCGTGTGTATAAGGCGGTACTTGGTATGAAGATAGTCAAGGGCTTGCAGAAAACAGTAGACGTAGGATTTGAGGAAGGGCAATGTGAGCCTTGGCTAAGGAAATCGGCGCTGTAGACTGAACATGGTTTCTCTCATGGGCTCATAAACGAGACAGAAATGGGTTCCTTCAGGTGCCTGCAACTGAAAATCATCTACTGAGATGTGAATAAACGAATCACATTTATGGCTGTCGTGGACGTGTTCTCTCATCATCTTCAAATACGATTCCCCCGCAGCCGCACATGTCTCAAGAGCAGGTATCTGGATAGTTACATAGCAGGGGACTGTTGGATTCTTCTACAGCTTGCGAAATATGCCATTAGATTATTTCTATGGGGTAAGTTAAAGAACTAGATAGCTAACAACTAAAGATTCTCTGCCAGCCAGACAGTTGGTTGATCTGGCCCCCAAGCCAAGCTTGGAGATGGTCTTGAATTTCCCATCGATTACCTCGCCGGGGTGAGTTGGATGGAAGCACTCTATAAGGCCTCCTTGTATTAGCTCTTCCTCGGTAGGTTCATTGACTGTTTAAAATGTTACTTTGGGCGTAGATACTGAGTGACGAGTAGAGGCGGTTCCAAGCGGGTGACCTGTGACGACTGGGGAGTGTCGAACCCAGCCGTCTTTATTGCACTTGCCATCTCTCAAGGAGCTGGAATTCTTTCTATCGTCACATACCCGGCCGCCTGTTTCGTTGATGGTAGTCTTTCAAAGGTTTGTTTTGTCCTTGTTGGTCTCACATCCCTCTGCGCTGTCATGTCACGAGCGTCGATCAAACACTACGATAGCACCACTACTGTCTATTATATTTACGGAACTCTATCATTTTAGACTTTGGCTATGTCGTACCAATTTTCCTAGAGCTTTTTCTAAAACTCCCCAATATCACTGTCCGTGTATAGGGTAACTCGGATTTCAACTCATGATGAACAGCATAATAGATGGCACGATCAGGAACATGAAATACATGTAGTATGATGCAATAAACTGCTTCATTTAATCCGATTAAAACGAAGGTCAAACACTATATGGCTCTGTTTTGTCAGCCAGGTCGTCGAAGTGTGAAACCCTACATCAAGACTCAAAGCATCACCGATTCACATGGCCCAGCCTTCTATCAGCTCTGTCGAACCCCGAGAAACCGTCACTCCTAATTAACTACCTATTACGTCTAGTCTTCACGTGCCGCAGGCCCCATATACGCATCTAAGACAATGGCCCCTTTTGAGGCTAATATTCAAACAACATCCTCGACAACCGATCTCAAGTAGTCCAAGGCTTGCCGTTGTTGCAGCTGCCTCATGGCCATTGTGCCAGGCCAATATATGACCTCTCAGAGTGAATCAGACCAAGAGGAACTAGGATGCCAACTAAAACAACATGGGGACAATGTCCAACCGATTCAGGACATCTTTGGCTAGGCTACCTGAGGTCCAACCGCGGAGCACAGCGCAACCAACAACGGGTGCGCAGAAAATGATGGCACACTTGCTGCGACTTCTTCGTTTTCGTGATTAGAGAGCTGCCCAGGAATTCACCAGGAATTTCCCTACGCGTTGTTTACTCTTTGTGTCTTCCTCTTCTCTCCCCAAAACAACCTTTCGCCCACAAAGCACAACATCACCCAACCCGAGAAACCCAACGCACCCAACGACCAACGGCAACAACGCGTAAATCATGTTTTCTTAGCTGGTGGATAACCTAAGAGCATGCCTCGGAATCTACTGACTCGGACTCGCCTCCCCAACACCACGCCAACCTCTTTCTCTGTCCCAAAGAGCACTCGCTTCCTATCTAGGGATCAGGACCTCTCTAGCTTTTAGTAAATTGTCTACTTGGTGAATACTCTATCAGATGAGAATAATGGCGATTGTAAGGTTAAAAAACCCCAATGCTGAGGGGTGTATATTCCTCTTTATTGAAGTCATTCCTTCATCCTCTTTGCCTTTACCCAAATTTGAGTAATGTTATCATCTTCAGTCTTCCATCTTATGCTTCCTTGACACCCTCTCATCCTTAGAGCTTCGTATCATGGTCTGTCTTTTATCAATCAGTGTCCAAGATCATCCAACACGCATTCAATTCAAACCCCCTCGGCTCGTAGACCCGACGACGAGGTTAGGCTTCCGAAACAAGGTTAAATAAATTCGCCTGTAGTTATGAATTGACCTCTCAGGCAATTTCTCTCTTGTAATTCAAATGTCGCCATTCGCTTCAGCTATGACGTGCTTGGTGTCTCGAGCCTCCCCCAACAACCCTTGTCGACGATCCTCCCTCGCCCTGACGACCCTGAGATGGTACCTCCCGAGTACTTCAAGCAAGAACCATGCTCTGAAGACGGCTTAACAGATTCGAACCTGTCGTGTGGCCTACTTGTTGTCTGTCGTCCGGCCAAAACCCGTGCCATGCATCGTGGCCTGCCCCATTCGGGGAGTTCATCGCATCACTCCATTCAATAGCTCCCCTCGAACCTCGCACCCCGACGAACCAGAAGCTCGCCTTCTCGCCAGAACCCGGTCCATCGGCGTCAGAGCGTCAGACGACCACTGATCACGCAACTCCCCGTTGGTTCCCCGTGGTGTCGGGTATGCACAAGAGTCAGTCAGTCAGTCAGCCTTGAGGCTCTTCAGCGCAATTCCCACATTCATTTCCTAGCGCGCGGTAGCGCACAATCCTCTTTTGCCGCCGATGGTGTTCAGCTTCTTTCGCTGGATCGAGTTGTCACACCCCCCCTGGGAAGCGGAAAAAGAGGCGTGGTAGCGCCGCCGCCCGATGGGCCGGAGGCGCCGACATGCGACCTCCCCGACGCGGGATCTTGGCATATGTTGCAATACTGTACCAAGGTGACGGGTTGGATGGAGGGTGGCCACTCATGGGAGGCGAAATGAAAGATGCCTAGGAGGTAGAGTGTTGGTGGTGAGGCCGATGGCTTGCAGGTCGTGAGGAGTTCGGCCCTATATCGTTCGAGTTGACACATAGTGCAGCGAAGAAAGAGGACTAGCAGCTCGGAATCATTGTCAACATCACCAACAACGATGCCTACCTACTTGTTTGTGTTGTTACGTCTACACCCTCAGGACTCGAGGATCCGGCGACATGGCACCCGTCGATTGAGTTCCATCGAGCATTTGTACGGCACAAGGTACGTAAGATTAAACCGTTAGATCCATGATATTCCCCATTAGTTTCAATTCAGAATTTCCCAAAAAGTGGAAAAGAAGTGGGCGAGAAGAATTGATTGTCTTGGAGGAGGAACAGACAGGACCAGACATCCCCAACCAAACACCATGAGTGACAAAGAGACATCAATTGGGCGATACCTATTGGCATTGATGATCCCGACAAGATTTCATTGAATGGGGATTTTCTTCTCTGTTATCAGAATTTATGCATGTCAATGACGTCTCTAGCCTTCCACTTCAGCCCACACAATCCCAGACATGACCTGTTCCAAGACCATCCACGACAAGGAACAAGTAAACTCGCCCTCTTTTTTTTTTTCTTCCTCTCTCCTCTGTTCCCTTACCACCGTTGCATTTTGCGTACTCCAACCAATAATCCCCCCTCCCTCTCTCTCCAAATCTCTCTTCGATCCCCCCCCCTCCGTCGTCTATGGCTCTTCTTGTCTCACTCCCGACACGGCGACTCCGCGTTCTACATGTGACGCCGCCGTTTTCCCCACGCCTGTCTCTCGAGACACCAAGGAGCCATTGCGTGATTGGCACCGGATTTCCCACGGGTGTAATTGGCATGGTGTCTTCTAAGGGGTTAAGCCGCATTGAGATGGATTATTCCGCTGATATTGGACGAACTGGCAGGCAATTCTTGACAACTCGCTCTCTTGAATACAGCTCCTTGTGCTTTGGTCCAGCTACAGCTAACCAACTACCTACTCCTCACCCTCTCAGGGATCACAGTACATATCCTTGGAGACAAACACCAACCCCTTCACCGTCTCTCCCACCCCCCGTTTCTCCCCTCCCTCAGCCAATTCGCCCAAAGATCCCACCATCAAAGAAAACATCAAGATCCCTGTTTATGGCGCAATTTACATAACCAATCCCCCTCCTTGACCTTGTTTCTCCAAACGCCGCTGCCGCCCCGGTTTATGTCCCGCTCGTGAGGCCTTCTGCCTAGATTTGTTACAACCACCACGGACTACCCCCCCGTTTGTGAAAAGCGGGCTGGCCTGGGGAGGGGGGTAGGGGAGAAGAGCTCATTGATCCAGAGGGTACTCCGTATGTAGCCAATTGTTAGAGGATTGGTACTCTAGGCACTCTCTTAGAGCGTAGAGTTGATGGGTTGACGGGTAGGTAGAACCTGTCTCGCGGTTCGTGAATAAGCTTAAATCTATACTCACTGCCTTGCTTCTCTCTATCTCCCTCCTTGATCTCCTCCTCCAACCCGGACATCACCATCATCATCATCACACGGAGACCCTCCGGATCGTCTCCGCCCCTCTCCGGCCCCCCGTCTCTCGGAACTCTCGCCCGAGCGAGCGACCGCCCGGGGCCCCACGGCTTTGCCTGTATCGTCAAGACAAATGGTCAGCTTCTGTTCCCAGTCTTGCCAAGATGACCGAGTTCTCTTGGCAGCGGAGCCCTTACTCCCGTATACTCATACCTACTCTCCCATCGCAAAGCGGGCTTACCTTGCTTGACCCGCGTCGTACGAACACCATCAGCGTTCTTGGCCCGGGCAGCACTCTTTTTGCCAAGAATGACGAGGGAGCACCCCGGGATGTCGCCGAGTCGATCTTGTCCCGAAGCAAAAGTGAATGAATCCTTCTGGGTCGGTCCCGTCTTGTGCTGTGAGGGATCGTGATCCCATCCCTTCAGCTTCGCGACCAGAAGAGACACCCCCCCCCGCCCCAGTACCTACACCCGGTGGTTTCTCAAGAGGTCAGGATGGTGTTGTCGTTGGGTGTCGGAATAGCTTGGCTGATGTGTGTGTGTGGTTTGTTACTTGGGTCAACGTGGATAAAAAGAGGACAATGTCCAAGCATGGATCTGGTTCGAAACGTCGCGTTCCATTGTCTCGGGACTCGCTTGCTTCTTCTCTTTATTTATTGTCTGTCTCTGTTGGACCCTGAATGCATGTGAGACGAAGCTCCGTTGAGTGAAGTTTATCTGGTCTTGACAAGAAGCCTGCATGTGCAACATATAACTGAGCCGTGTGTGACGTGGATATACATGTAAGTCTACACTCTATGGTCCCTTCTCAGATCTTTTTTAGTTACTTACTTCTGTCTCTTTTGTTACCCTTGACAAGAATCTTCGTCAATCATCTTCACCTTCTAGCTCCTATCGCATCCCATCTACCTAGACCCTGTCGTCGCCCTTCCTCGAGGAGAGGCCACCCTCTCTCTCTCTCTCTCTCTCCCATCCGCAACCATGGGCGCCCTCGACATCCTCAAAAAGGTCGGCCTCTGGCTCGCTCCCCCTCCCAAAAAGTCCGATGATGGTCGCGACCAATGGCCCTCCCGCGCGTCCTTCCTCCTCGCCGCAATGGGCGGCTGCGCTGGCATGGGAAATCTCATCCGCTACCCGTCGCAGGTCTACAACAACAACGGCCTCCAGTGGTTCATCCCCTACCTCATCGCCGTGTTCCTCATCGCTATCCCCTGTCTGGTTCTCGAGATCGCCATCGGACAGGCGTACCATGGCGGCTCCGTCGTGGCGTTTAATAACGTGAACCACCGTCTCAAGGGTCTTGGATCCAGTCTTCTCTACGTTGGCTTTATCGTCGGCCCGTATTTCGTGGTCAATCTCTCCTGGATCATGATCTACTTCCGCAACTCCTTCAAGAGTCCCCTGCCGTGGGAAGGCCGAAGCGAGGAATTCTTCTACCAGAACGTCGTCGCCAACGTCGACGCCATCCCCGGAAACAAGACTCACACGTCCGTCCAGGACTACGTGGAATACCCCGGCGTCGCGCTGATCGGCGAGACCGTAGCATGGACCGCCTTCACTTGGTTCCTCGTCTGGATCTCTATCTTCCGTGGTGTTGGTCTCACCGGTCGCGTCGTCTACTTCACGATGGGTCTCCCCATCGTCATGTGTATCGTCCTCGTCGGCCGCTCTCTCTCCCTCGAGAACGCCGGTCGTGGCGTGAAGCTATACTTTGGAGAATGGCATGGCGAGAAGCTCGCCAAGGGTGATATCTGGCAGACCGCCGCTGGTCAAGTCTTCTTCTCAACTGGCGTGGGCTTCGGTTACTTCAGTTCTTACGCATCCTACAACCAGAAGCACTCCAACGCCGTCATGGACTCCTGCCTCGTCGTGGCCAGCAACGTTCTCTTCGAGGGCTTCGCTGCCTTCGCCGCCTTTGGTGTTATTGGGTACATGGGTATGTCCCCCGTCGACGGCGAGCGTATCGGTGCCTTCACTATCGGCTTCCTCACCCTCCCGACCGCCATCACCGAGATGCCTGGCGCCAACTTCTGGGCCTTTGCGCTGTTCTTCACACTCATGGTCCTGGGTTACTCGTCCGCCTTCGCCATGCTCGACGCCGTCGTCACGCTCGTATTGGACGCAGGCGTCAAGCTCCGCCGCGAGTGGGTGGTCACTATCCTCACTCTGATCTCGTTCCTCTGCTCGCTTCCCTACTGCACTGAATTCGGCTACGCTCTCCTCACTGGTATCGATCGATGGGTCAGCGATGTGGCTCTCGTATTTGTCGTCTTTGCCGAATGCGCCTTCTCGACGACCTTCTATCGATGGCGGGATGTTTCAGGCCAGGTTGGCCTTCCAGCTTTCATTGCCTTCAACGGAGGTTTCTTTGGTGGAATGGTCTTTGGTGTTGCTGTCGCCCATGGCGTGAGCCCTGCTGCCGGTGCTGGCTTCGGCTTTGGTCTCTTCATTGTCGGATCTCTCTATGGCTCAATCTTCGGCAAGACGCCTGATTCGGTGCCTCCCGTCAAGTTCTTTAGCAAGAATGCCTACCTCAGTCGCTTCTGGTATCTGGCCTTTTACTCGGTAAGTCAACTCCTCGATAGAAAGCGTCTCAGAAAGCGCCATGCTAACACAACCCAGGGCCAACAACTCCGCCTCGACCTCAACGTCATCGTCGGCACCGGCAAGAACTGGAAGATCCCCTTCCTCTGGGGTCCCCTCCTCCGCTTCATCTCGGCCCCGATCCTCGCCATCATCTTCGGCTTCTCCTACCCGGCCTTCCACGACCTGCGCGACGACCCCCTCCACATCCTCGGCTTCGGTGTCGCCCACATCTGCCTCCTCCTCATCGGCGCCGGCGTCATCCTCCCCCGCTGGTTCGACGTGCTGATCCCGCCGAAGCGACTCGGCGAAGGAAAGATCACCTACGCGCCTAACGTGGTGCTGGGCACGACAGAGGCGACACAGAGTGATGAGATGGAGGCTGCGGAGAGGGAGAGTGACGGTGTGCCAAAGGAGCATTAGAAAGCGTTTTTCTTTTCTTTTCTTTTCCTGAGAGGTGATATCCCATTTTATGTTTCGTGTCTAATACGGGTGGGTGATGGAAGTGTATACATGATGGCAACGAGGTGGATGGTTCTTTCATACCCCAAACGCTCGTCTTTTTTTAAGAGAGCTTGTTCCTTTACAGGTTTCATTAATCACTTGTTCCGCCTACCTCGAGTTGTCAAACTCGGGCTGGGGAGGGGAAGTGTGAAGAGAATAAAGGCCCGCGCGTGGCAATTGTCACCGCGTCCAAGGGCAACTTTGATGGGTTTCCACTATCGAACAGTGAATGCTCATGAATCGCCGTGAGATCAGATGAGACTCTTAGACTTCGGATTCACGGAGTGTCAATACGCCGTCTTATAGCTTGCCTCAGCTTGCTGCTGCCTTGTCCTATTTTGGCGGCACCCGCGGCTCATCATGACACCTCCCCTCCCCTCATTCCTCATCTTTTTCTATGAATAAACATCTCGGCTTTGCAACTTGTCATTAGCAATTTATCATACATAGTCAATGGTCTCGAGTTGTCTTTCAAAATGCTCTCCAAATCCACGCACGTCTACGCGCACCACTCTCTCCCTCTCAGCTGCGACGTTTATACCTCCCCCGAGTTCCCAGACAACTCACCCGTCTTCCTCTACTTCCACCCCGGTGGCCTCGTCGACTGGGGTCGTGATTGCATCGCGCCATGGCTCGTACAGGTATAGCCCCAGTCTTGTTCCCTCTTCCCTCCCGTGCTCTCAACTAAGATACTCCATGACTCTAGGCCTGCTGGCAACGCAAATGGCCTTTGATCAGCGCCAGTTATCGTCTCCTCCCACAAGTCAGCGCAAAGGGTCTTGTAGAGGACGTATCAGCCGCGTATGACTTTGCTAGAAGATGGAATACATCTGGTGAGCACCATCGCCATGTCATCGTCGGCGGTGCGAGTGCTGGTGAGCTCAACTTTTATAATCACCACGACGAAAGGATCATTGCTCATTTCTCTCAGGCTTCTTCTCCGCAGTCATGACGGCTCATCATTGTCACCCCCCTCCCCTCGCCCTTTTCTCCATTTGCGGTATCAACACCTTCCGGCACGCCTTTTTCGCCTCATCCACTCTTCTCACATCTGAACCTATCGCCGACGCTGATGTCGCCCACTTCATACATGGTCCAGTCCAAGTTGGCACCAACCCCGAAGGTAGCTCCTCGACCTTTGTCCTCGAGAAACTCCTCGCCAATGGCTCCAAGAACCCAACATACAAGACCCCCCAACCACCCACGTCATCTCCAGATGCAGGAAAGTACTCAAGGGGCATGCTATATGAATACTTCACCCACAAGAACGCTTGGGCTGGGTTGATAGGCGACATAGACCCAGGGTATGAATGGGCTAGGAATGCCGAGCATGAGGCGAAGGCCAAGAGCTGGCCCCCTACTGTCATTATTCATGGCAACGCGGATGAAGGTGCCCCTCTAGACGTGAGCGAGCAGATGAAAGCGAGCCTTGGCAGTGAAAGAGTCAAGATCTTTGTGGCAGAGGGCCAGCCGCATTTGTATGAGCTGACCAGCTTCATTGAGGATGACGAGCCTAGGATGGGGGCCGTGAGGGATGCTCTGAGCGGTCTCGATGAAATTGTCTTAGGGGAGAATTACTAGTTAGAAGCTGTGAGCTCGAGAAGATCGAATGTCCATCTCGCATTCAGTATAAGCTGCGGAAAGCAAACCAGAAGCTCGCACAACGCAGAATAGAAGATGCCTCCTTATCAGCCTAGCATTGGCGTCGTCAATGAGAGTCGTCAGAACGCTGGGTACTTGCATTATTTGTCCTCTATCCTACTCTCATTCTTCCACAGCTCTAATCCTGGTATCTCCGCCAAATTTGCTTCCCCTCAATGCATGACAACATTCACTATGCAATAGAACCCATCGCTGAGGCAACTGCATCCAAACCAAAGCCTCCGCTATCCTGTCATATCATATCCTCCACCCATTCAAGATCGCTTACGGGATTAGAAATCCCTCAGGCGGCTGGACTCTCCTCCCACACTCTCCTCATACTCCGTCAATCGCAGCGCCTCCTCAACGTCGTTGACGAAATGTCCCTCTCCGCCAACAAGGTCCACGATTCCACTGCTGACCATCAATCGCCACACCGGGTGATCGCGTCGAGTCGGTCCCCTGGAGAAGAAGACGCGCACCCCGCGATCATGATAGTTGCGCACAATCTCCTCGAGAACCTGAGTGCCCGAGCCATCCATGGAGATGACACCGTGGATATCGAAGATGATGTTGCGGTTCGAGTCATGACTGCGCAGACGTGGAAGCGCAGGATGGGCCTCTGATGTCCCGTATAGCTCTAGACGGCGAAGTCGCGACTTGAGCTCGCCCGTGTTGGCAAACGTCAGAGGCTCGGGGATCTTGACGATGAGACATCCTTCAACGAACTCGAGACTCCTGCCTTCTCCCTCCTCCGCATTCTCAAATCGGTTAGTGCCAGGGATTCTGCCCAGAATCTGGATGCGCGGTCGTGTGCTGTGCTTGATGACGAGCAGCAGCGACAGGCCCACACCAAAAGCCATTCCCAATGTCAGTGAGTAGAACATGGTAGCAAGGAAGATGACAGCCATGAGGCCCAACTCGGCCCAGCCGCGGATTCGCAGGAAGAAGCTGATGTCGTGGGGTGCTTCCTCTATCAGCGACCAAGCTACGACGGAAATCATGGCCGACAGCACAGGTTTCTTTGCTATAGTCAGTATAGTTGCCCGAGTCAAATGAAGAAGGAAACTCACAGGGAGATAGTAGAAGTAAGGCAGCAGGAACATCACCGAGAGCAGCGAGATGATGCTCAGAAACATGGAACTGGCGGGACTCTTGCCTCCAGTGCTCTTGTTCACCTTGCTTCTGCCATATCCACCAAAACCGGGCAGACTCATGAAGCAGCCTCCAACCATGTTGGCGACGCCAAGCGCAATCAGCTCTCGGTTCGCGCTGAGCTGGATGCCCTGGATCGTCTCACTGGTCCCCAGACTCTTGGCCGCAACAGACGACTCGAAGAAGCCGAGGAGAGCAATCAGGAATGACGTGGACATGGCCTCGCGAATGTGAGGCATGTTCGAGAGCTTAAAGGGCCACGAGAACGCAAGGAGGTTGCCGTTGGCGGCCTTTACGGTGCCCAGGATCTCGACGCCTTGGTTTTCCCAATCAAGCTTCCAGCACAGAATAGCGGAGACGACAACAACGAAGAATCGATCCGGGACGTAAGCAATCGAAGGGATTCTTGGCTGGAGGTGTCGCTTCAACTCACTGTCAACAGTCAGCCACAACTTTTTCCCCTGTCGAACCCCAAGGTGTGGCAACTTACCGGCAAACCATGATAAAGAGGAAGCTAATGGCCGCAATAGCAAACGTCAGTCCATGGGTGTGATGGATATGCTTGACAATGAACTGCATCTTCGTGACTGGGCTGCCGTGGCTTGCGCCTGTCTGATCCGCAAGCTCTGCCAACCCCAACTCAGGAATCAACTGGTCGACCGCAATCACCAAGCCAATGGCACTGATGAACCCCCGGAGAAAGGGCTTGCTGAGCACGCTATCCATGAAGCCCAGTCGACCAAGTCCAGCAATTAGAACCATGGCGCCCGCCATACCCGTCACGATGCCACATATTTGCGCATGAAGCAGGTCGTCGTGTTCCTCATCCTTGCCCAAAGCTACGCTCTGCTTGATGACAGTACCGACGAGCAGAGAGCCAGCAGCCTCTGGACCAACGATCATTTGGGGACAGGAACCAAGGAGGGCGTAAACGAAGGGATTGAAGACGAAGGCGTAGAGACCGTGAATAGGGGGTACATGTGCAAGGTTGGAGGCGAGGGAGAGGGCCATGGGGAGATAGAACGAGGCCATTGTGATGGCGGCGACGAGATCACCACGGAGGTATGAGAGCTTGTATTGGCGCATCCAAGTTAGGCAGGGAACGTAGTAGGCGAGGTACCTGGCAATGGTCGTTAGCAAGACGTACAATAATACGACAGAAGGGGGCTTTGAGCTTACATCAGGGTGGTATCCTCGACACCAGCTCTCTCGGCCAACACGCTGCTCTGACCCATCTTCTTGGTCCGAATCCTCCTCTTTAGCCACCTCTTCCAGTCATCATGCCCGACGATGGTCGTGATAGCGTTGTCAAGGACGGGGATGTGCGTACCCGAGCCACCGGTGTCGCTACCGTCTTCATCCGTGCTTCGCATGGTGATGGCAGGGCTCGACGGCCGCGGACTAAAGGTTCCATGACTGCAGAATCCCGGGTGCGCTGGGTGTACGTTCGACCGGCGAGGATTCGACGAGGCGCCGGTGTTTTGCATCAAGGGCGTGGATTCGCTGGCGAAGATGCCGTTGATGGTGGATCGCGCGACAGGGCCGGGGGAGGTGGGCGGTTCAGCAAAGGCATCGTTGTTGGCGTTGTCGTTGCCATTGCCGTCAGTCTGTTCGGCGAGGGATCGATTTTGAGCGGAAAGGGCCTGTCGAAGGGCACTTGGTTGGGAGGGCCGGTGATCGGTGTGAGAGTTGGTTCGATGGTGGGAGGGTCGCCCAGTCATGGTTGCGACGATGACGGCGTGTTCAAGGGATATTTCGCTGATGAGGTCGATCAGGGTCTATAGGGGGTCGATACTCGTAAAGTCGTAAAGGCATAAAAGGAATTGCACAACTTGGACTAGCTATTCGGGTAGTAGAAAGCCAGCCGCGATGCTCGTTTGGAGTATTACTATCGAAGACAGACAACGGACGAAGTCGAATTCGACAACGACGGGGAGTGCGACGACGCGAGGTCCAACGATGGCGAGAGATGCATCGAGCAGGGAGATGTTTTGTATCCTAGAAACCGCCACCGGGGAAACAATATGGGAGAAGAAGAAGAAAAAAAACCAAGCGAAAAGAGAAAAAGAAAAAAGGAAGCCGGATATATGAGGCTCGCTTAAAGACGACTTGGGGTAGGTAGATGAGATGAGGAGTCGCAAAACAAGAGGCGTCCAGGGCAAGGAAGCACGGGCTCCAATCCTAGTCATCTCAAGGGAAGGAACGATCTCTCACTGCGTAATCATCAGGCATTTCTTCTCAAAGAAGAAAGAGATCTGACCTACCTACCCGCCATTCGGTCACCAACAAACCAGTACGTACACAGTATGTACATTTAAGACGGGACAACTGAATCAACTGCCAACCAACCAACCACCGGATCTGAAATCTCAAATCTCTTCTCGCGCCTCTCTCTCTCCATCCCCGTCGTCTCTCGCCTCTCTCACCACACCACACCACAGAAGCCCACTTAGAAAACAGCTCCGCACACGAGTCCCTTGAAAATCAACAGTTCTCCACCGAGCATCTGCAGCACTTGCATCAGTGACATCAGTCCGCCTCTCCAGGTGACTTTCAATCTCTCCACCCTCGTTCGCGAATGGTTGGGGATCCTCGACAGATTGATGTGCGCCTCTCTCTGTGGGCGCTTCCAGTGCACATTGGCGAACAAACAAATGACCCCCTTGTGTTTTTCCCTTGAGCGATCCCTGCTTTACACAGCCCTTGGACGATCGACCGGGGGGGCCGACACGGGGCGGACACCACGATTCAGGGTGTGTCTTGTGTGCGCCGCGCGGGGGGGCGGTACACAACGCTCGTGCCGCTGGTCGCCAATGGCACCGGCACGTTTTCCCGCCCGCTGTATTGGGGGTTGTCTTGGGGATGATGACATTGGGTTACACAAGGGGCTGTTGTGGTGTAATTCATCACCCAGATTGTGCCCTCCTCTAGGGATAATTCGTACGTAAATTGTTTCCACTTGACTAACATTGAAGAGGCTTCACAGACTGCCGTCCTCGGTCAATGTCCAAGAACGTGTCCCTCGAAGATCGAGTTGCATGAAATACATTTTGATGCTGTGAAATGTCGCCAACTACAGGCATTCTATGTAAAGTTGGGCAGAAAAAAAGACAACGAGGCATTATTATTTACACACAGTCTGTCCAGACGATACTCTTACAGCTGCTCGTTCACAAACAGACCCGCCATTCCTTGTCCTGTTCCGATGCACATGCTCGTCAACAGCAGCTTCTTCTTCGTCCGTCGCAATTCTGACAAACCCGTCACGATCTGTCTCGTACCCGTCGCACCCAGAGGATGTCCCAGGGCAATGGCTCCGCCACGAGGGTTGAGCTTGTCTGAAGTGAGGCCCAGCTGGTCGCGGCAGTAGACACCCATTGATGCGAAAGCCTCGTTGATTTCCACAACGTCAATATCCTTGATCGAGATGTTGTGGGCGGCCAGGAGCTTGGGGATGGCGATGGCCGGGCCGATGCCCATGATTCGGGGCGCAAGGCCAGCCACCGTTGAACCAACATACTTGGCCAGGATGGGCTGACCGAGCTTCACGGCGGTCGATCGCTTCATGAGAAGGACAGCAGCAGCTGTTTCGCCAAGTTAGTCGAGGTCTCCAAAAGGGGAAGAATGGTAGCAAAGCCATGGACAACACTCACCTCCGTCTGTGATCTGACTGGCGTTGCCACCAGTTGTGCATCCGCCCCATTGCGGGAAAGCCGATCGAATCTTGGACAGCTTCTCAGCTGTGGTCCCGGGTCGAATACCCTCGTCCCTGGTCAGGGTCACCTCCTTCTCCACGCCGTCGGGGCCCTTGATCTTGGTCGTGATGGGCACAATCTCGTCGTCGAACCAGCCCGCGTTCTGCGCCGCCTCGGCCTTCTGGAAACTCTCGGCGGCGAACTCGTCCATCATCTGGCGCGTGACTCCAAAGTCGGTGCTCACGTTCTCGCTTGTCCAACCCATCGGCTGCATGCAGTCGACAGCCTCCTGGCTGTGCTTGGTGACGGCCTCATCGAATGGCTGCTCGAGCGCATCACCGCCGATCGTCATGTTCTCAGCGCCCATGGCAATGCCGACGGAAATGGCGCCATTGTCAATCGCATGCGCAATGTCGGCAACGGCCTTGAGACCCGAGGAGCAGAAGCGGTTTAGTGACGAAGCGGCGGTGGTGTTGGGGAAACCGGCGGCGAGGGCCGATGCGCGGACCTTGTAGGCAGCCTTGCCATCTGAGACCTGTTGCGAAAAAAGAATGTTAGCTGTTGTTGCGCTTCGTCATCTGGAGTAGGTAGGCGACATACGTTTCCAAGGCAGATATCCTCGACGAGGGCGGGATCTAGGTTGGATCGTTCTCGGACCTCCTTCAGGATAGCATAGAGCATGTATTCGAGCGACGAATCCTTGAAGCCGCCCTTCTTGGCCCTGGTGAGAGGCGTCCGGATGGCGAGAGTGATGACGATGTCGTCAGGGTTCTTGGACTGGCTACACACGATCATGTCAGCGGCCCATGCCCCTAAAGTCCGGGGAAGTTGGCGAGATCGATCTGGCAGCATCGCATCGCACACTCACATGTTGTTCAGAGCTGACCCAGGGGCCAGGTGCTTGATGATGGAACCAATTCGCTCGGCGGCCATTTTGACGACTGAAGATATAGTATGGGGGCGGGATAGATGATGGAGGAGGGTCTGGAGTTTAGCAACAACTATCCGCAAGGGCACCGGTTTGTTGAAATACTAGACACGACCGTTGGAGCGAGGTTCATGACGAGGGGAGATTTAAACCATTAGCCGTTGATGGGGGATGAACACGGCAAGCTGTCGCGGTACTTCGCAACGGTTAGGCCGTGTGGGGTCAAGCCGAGGCTTGCTTGCCTCGGAACGCGGGGGCGGAGGTTGGGGTCGCCGAGGTTGCCTGATTACCAACCATTCTCCGGTCACGTGCCTTAAAATCCATCGGCATCTCGGTGCTATGACCTCCGACGACTTCACAATTGGGGCTCATCTCCCATTTCCCCCATCTTCACTCCACTCGAACACGGCAATCCATGAGCCGGATGCGCCTCTCCGCTCATCCATCAAAGTGCAATGGCTTCGGTTCCGTGGTCTAGCTGGTTATGGCATCTCGTTAACACCGAGAAGGTCCCCGGTTCGAGCCCGGGCGGAATCACTTTTTGCCTTCCTCAACACCTACATATACATACATCCATACATACTCTACTCTTCTTCAATCTGAACAGCTTCACTTCATTGTCAACCAACAATCCACTCACTTGCCACAGATCATGTCTCTCAACGTGTTATCGTCGCCATCTCCACTCATGCTCTCGCCGCTATGCCAATCCCGCTTTGCTACTGCGATTACCAAGCCATGAAATTGATGATCGTCATCCCAAACCCGCTAACCCAACTTCGAGCGACTGGAATTCTACGTGAACTCAAACAGTGGACAAATCGTTCCATGCTGCCATGTTCAAACTCGCGTGGTCCAAACAGCCAAGGCCGCGACCCTCGATCCGCTCCGAGAGTGACGCGGTCCACGTCATGATCCTGCCGGCCGAGTCTTGTCTTTGGATCCGATGGGTTTCCGGAGAGCAATGAAGTCCCTCAGTGACGGACAGATTTTCAGGTGACGGATAAAGATGTCTCAGATGGCAATCTCAGAGAAACGCCAAAATGTCCGCAGCTGCGTTGAGGCTCCCGGGTTCCTGCAGAAGTAATACGAGCGGACAACGCCCTCGTCCTGGGCATACAGGGCACCCTCCACTGAAAGCCTCGCCATCTTAGAAGTCTCCTCCCGCCTAATCCAGGCGTTCCTTGGCTGGAACTCAGCCAGCCATGCCTCCAAGAAGTTCCCGCCCGCAGACCAGCTCCCCTGCATCAAGGAGCTTGACCAATCAAGTGTATGGATAGCGGCAGGTCTATTTCCATTTTCGGCTGCTTGCCACAAATCGCCAATAGTTTAACTCTGGGCATATCAAACAATTTGGGTTTTCTGGGCATTTCCCACGTTTAGGTATTCAGGCTCTAGTCCCCAGACTCTTGTCTCCTGTTTCTCTCTCTCATTTTCCTGTATCTCCCTAATTCTCATCCTCTCATTTTCCCAGTCTATTCCTTCCTGTCTTTCCCTCTCTTGCAGTGACGAGTCTCACCATTGGCCTCACTTACAATCTTTCCGGACTTACAGAGACTGAGCGAGACTCACAGCCCCACTGACCCGAAGACGGCGACTGAGCAAACAATCATTGGAACGCGACCGATCAGTCAACTACTCCCGAAGCGATAGGAAGTCGTCGGACTTGGTCGAGTCAGCCCAGAAGAAAAAAAACTGGTGATAAGAGCCAAAGTTGGCTGTTCGCACTTCCCAGCTTCTTTCTCAATCGATTTACATCCTGCATTCGACCATTGTTCCAACTGTCGTCTCTCATTTACGCCAACGACAATCCATCTCATTCATTAGATACCGATTTTACTTACACTACTCTCTTGACTTTTATTTCTCTCTCTCCGACTTCCACATAGACACATCCACCATGGCTTCATCATACACCCTCTCCATCCTCCTCCTTTCATCACTCGCCTCCATCTCCGCTGCCGGCAACGAAAAGCGCGGTCTATGCTACGTCCACAACGCAGACGAACCTCAAGACGACATGGTCTGGGTCCAAAATGGCAGCAAAATAACCTGGTACTATAACTACCAAGACCAACCCACACCCGCCTACAAGAACATCCCCCAAGACCAGTTCGAATTCGTCCCCATGATGTGGGGAGTCAGCACCGACACCAGCGACACCACATTCCTCAACAACGTCAAGGACCTCATAGACAGCGGCGTCAACATCACTCACGTGCTCGGCTTCAACGAGCCCAATGCCCAGATCGACGTCGGGGGCAGCAACATCGACCCCAAGAGGGCCGCCGAGGCCTGGGTCGCTAACTTCGAGCCCCTCGGCGAGATGGGCATCAAACTCGGTCTTCCAGGCTGCACCGGTGGCTGGGACGGATTCCCCTGGCTAAAGAATTTCATTGGAAACTGCTCCGCCATTTTGAGCAAGGACGGTCGAAAGAAGAATTGCACATGGGACTTCCTCCCCGTACACTGGTACGACAACTTTGAAGGTCTCGCCTCCCACATCGGCGAACGTCTAGCCGAGTAAGTTCCTCTCACTCCTTTCAATACACTCCTCCCAATAACCACCCCCCTCTAACAACCCCCCTAGATGGCCCGACGCCGAAATCTGGGTCACCGAATGGGCCCTCGCCCACCAGGACCCCAACCCGACAAACGAATTCTTCGAGCACACCCTCAAGTGGTTCGACACGGAAGACTTCATCGGCCGCTACACCTACTTCGGCGCCTTCCGCTCCGACGTTTCCAACGTGGGTCGCAACGCCGCAATGCTCACCGACAAAGGCGACCTGACCAAGATCGGCGCCGGGTACCTCGGGCCCGGCACCACGGGGTCCACTGAGGAAGACAGCGCCGCGACGTCGGGGAGGAAAGTTCCCGGGGTTGGGTTTGCGGCGTTGATTGTCGGCGTGTTGTTGGGGACTGTTTTGTAAACTGAGGGAATGGGTGGTGGGAGGTGTTGATGGAGTTTCGGGCTTGGGTATTCGTTCATTGTCTATTTAGGGAAACCGGCAAAAAATAAATGTTGTATAGTGTAGTGTGTGTATGTATGGTTTTATATGTCCCGCGAGGGAGACTGTCATTTTAGAGGCCGATCATCGCCCTTTTATTAGAAACAAACAAGGTAAACAGATATCTCGTGCCTGGCTTTATAGAAGCTACATCATTCGTTCCCAAAAACACCCCTTTGGGTTTTGAAATTGTTGTGTCACAGTGCTGACGACAAGTTTGAACAAACACGGGACTTAACTCTCGACAACATGCCGATGCTGTCAAGGGAGATCACTCACTCTCTAGGGGGCATTCACTTAGTTAGATCGTCCCAGTTTTACTCCGACTGTATCAAGGCAGAGAGGTGACGAAAAGTGTTCACTTCGATCAAGACATCAAAAGGACAAAATTCTCCAAATCAAATGATCTTCATTGTACAAATTCTCATCGCAATTCTGTGGAGGCACTATAGTGCTCAACCACGGGGATATCTAAGCCCTCCTATCCTGAGAGCCAAAACAACTAACCAAAACAAAGGCGTGGTATCAACTCTCATCAAACATGAAACATCCAGAATGTGTCAAGATGCATCATGAATCTCATCAACAATTTTTCCCCTTTCCCACTCCCTCTCTTCTTTTTCCTACTCCCTCGTTACTTCTTCAAAAGTGTCCTCCTCATTACTCTTTTTTTCCCTTCCTTCTTTCCTTCCTTCCTTCCATTCATCCATTCATCCTTTTCTTCCTCTCAAATCAGTTTACGACTCAGTCGCAGCGATGCCCTGGGGCACGAAAACGCGCTCAGGGGCAGGCACTCGCGAGTGGCTGACCTTGCCCAGCGACTCACCGGTGTCCTTTCGTGAGATGGACGCCCAGGTCTTGAAGCTGGAGAAGGACATAGTGCGGCCAATCTTGCGGCCCTCGTCGTCGCCGCCCTGGCCCCAAACACCGCGTCGGATAGGAGCATCCTCGAGAAGGTGGAAGTGGCGCTTGATCATCTTCCAGCACTCAATGCCAGTGACAAAAACAAAGGTGAAGCCAACAGAGAGAGCCCACTCCCAGGTGATGCCAGTGTGCTTGAAGAACTTGTGGTTGAGGAAGGGGATGTAGACGGTCGGGAACACAGACAGACCACCAATGATGACGGACCAGAACAGGAACTTGTTGGCATAGACATCCTTGAAGACGGGGAACTTGCTGTCGTCTTCGGGGTTGAGGCGGAACATGGAGCGGCGGAGTGACTTGAATTCCCAAGCAGAAATGAGAATGAGCCAGGTCAACTCGGCAAAGGTAGCAGCGCGAGCCTTGAAGACGGGGATGCAGGCCTCGGAGTACTTCTGGTTGCACTGCTCACCAAGGTTGCCACCATTGGCGCCGTAGACAATGATACAGAAAGTGCACATGGTGCAGGCACCCATGATGCAGCCATAGACGATCATGTCGACGATGATCTGGTTGGTGAAGACACCGCGGCTCTTATCTTGAGGGGGCTTGCGCATGACATCGGGAGCAGCAGCCTCGCGACCAAGTCCGAAAGCAGGGAACGAGGAGGTAGCCATGTTGATCCAGATAATCTGAAGAGGCGAGATGGGGAAGACGGAGAAACCGGAGTCGTCGACGAAACCAAGACCAGCAATCAGGAGAATAACCTCACCGACGTTGGAGGTGAGAAGATGCAGGATGAACTTCTGGATGTTGTCGAACATGCGACGGCCCTCGCGGATAGCAGCGACGATAGAGTTGAACTTGTCGTCAACGAGCACAATCTTGGCAGCAGACTTGGCCACATCAGAACCAGAACCCATGGCAATACCGACATCGGCGCGAGACAGAGAGGGGGCATCGTTGACACCATCACCAGTCATGGCCATGAAGGCGCCACGGCGACGGAGAGCATCGATCATGCGGGTCTTGGTATCGGGGGCACATCGAGCGATGACAAGAGGCAACTCCTCAAGGGCGTCAATCTCGTCTTCGGTCATTCGGTCAAAGTCGGTAGCCTTCTGAACAATAGATCGGGCAACATGGTCGGGGAGAATACCAAGGTTCCGGGGGATGATACCGACCTCCTTGGCAATGGCCTTGGCAGTCTCGGGGTGATCACCAGTGAGCATGTGGACGCGGATACCGGCCTGGGAGCATTCGGCGATGGAAGGCTTAGTCTCGCGGCGGGGAGGATCGTAGATACCAGCAAGACCAAGGAGGACTAGGTCCTTCTCGACTTCAGCACGCAGCCTAGCATCCTCATCAGGGGAGGAGGCCTGCTTAGCAGTGAAGCGGCCGTCACAAGGGCGATAGGCGATAGCCAGGACACGCTGACCCTGGGAGGCAAGAGTGTTCATCTGGGCGAGGACGTTCTCCTTGAGTTCTTCGGTGACGGGTTGCTGGTCAGCACCAGTGCCGATGTAAGCGCAGAGATCCAGGACACGCTCGACAGCTCCCTTGGTGAAAATCATGCTGTTCTCATTCTCGATGATGGAACCGCTGGCGTTGTGGGGAGCATCATAGACAACCGACATGCGCTTGATGGAGCTGTCAAAGGGGAACTCGGCGATCTGCTTCCAGCCCTGGCCCTCGAGGGTCTTCTTGCCGTAGGTGAAGCGGTGGGCAAAGACCTGGAGCGCAATCTCAGTAGGCTCGCCAGTGGTCTGCCACTTCTCCTCTTCGTCATCGAAGCGAACAGTAGCCAAGTTGCAAAGAGAGGTAGACAGGAGGAAAGCCTGCAGTTCATCGGTCATCTCGCATTCGAGCTCGGATTCGGGTGCCTGCTCGGCCTTGGGGAGGTTGAGCTTCTCGTCGGGAACATCAAACTTGAGAACAGCAGCACTGCGCTCGCGGTCGTAGTCGCGGGGCGCCTCCTTCTCGTCGTTCTGAAGATCATCCTGCTTGGAGTAGGTAACCCTGCCCTTGGTGGGGTCGTTGGGGCTCTGGGACTCGCGGACAGTGTAGAGATGAGAGGAAGGAATCCAGGCCTTGCGGACAATCATGGCACCCTCGGTCAGAGTGCCGGTCTTGTCGGAGCAAATGTTGGTGACACCACCGAGGGCCTCGAGGGCAGAGAGATCACGAACGACAACGTTGGCCTTTCGCATGACAGTGACGGCGACGACCATGGTAATGGTCAAAACGCTGATCGCAAGTTAGTTGAGTTTGATCATCGAAGATTGGCGGCTCGGTAATGACTTACGCAACCAGTGATTCGGGGATAATAGCAATACCAAGAGAAGTGGCATAGATGATGACCTCGTTTCGCATGTTGAAGCGGTTGACGCCAAACACAACAATAGCGAGGATAATAGCACAACCAAGGAGAACATAGGCCAGGGCAGAGAGCTTCCTCTGCAGGGGAGTGCCCTCAGTAAGACCAAGGAACTTGCCAACAACATCATAGGTACGCTTGGAAAGACCAACAATCGGCTGTCGCTTTCCATACTTCTTGTAGTTCATTGAGCGACCCTTCTTGCGCTGCTTCTTGGAGGTAGAGGCAGCGATCTTTCCGACTTCAGTAAGCATACCAGTTGCAGTGACGATACCGCGACCACGGCCCTTTCGGACAACGGTAGTGGCATAGGCCATGTTGACGCGGTCACCAATACCGATCTCATCCTCAGTCTGGACCAACTTCTCGGTACCGGGGACAGTGATGTTGTTGTCGGTGATCTTCTCGACGGGAATAGACTCTCCAGTGAGCTGGCCTTCCTCGCAGGCAAGGTTCATGGCTTCGAACAGGCGGAGATCGGCAGGGACGGTGTCACCCATCTTGAGCAGAACGATGTCGCCGGGAACGACTTCGGGGCTATGTCGGTGGTTAGCTTCGGGGCTGGGACTTGCGGTAGGGATGGCAACAATGGGTTAGGACATACTTGGAGATAACCTGAGTCTTTCCATCACGGAGGACCATGGCACTAGGGGAAGACAGAGCTCGGAGGGCATCCATGCGCCTCTCAGCGCGATACTCTTGCCAGAAACCAATAGTGACGTTGAGAACGATGACGAAAGCCAAGACACCACCCTCGATGTAATCCTTGATACCGAAACTCAGGGCCATGGCAAATGCCAGAACCTATTGATACTAGTCAATTGGCTGTTCCCGCCGCGACCGCGTCCTACTAAGGGATGGAATATACTCACGATAATCATGGCATTGAGAATCTGCTTGGTCATGAGCTTGTACCAGGGGATACTGCCACCAACATCAAGCTCATTGAGGGGGTACTTCTGCTGAGCCTCAGCGACCTGGTGAGAGGTCAAGCCCTTGTCAACATCGGTGCCAAGGGCCTGAGCCGTCTCCTCAATATTGAGGAGGAACGGATGCTTGGGGTAGTCCGCCGCCATGGTCTCGGGATCAGAGGGCGCGGGAGGTGGTGGAGGTCGCGGGGAGGAGGGGGGAGGTGATGGAAGACTGTCGTTGTGCTCTCCTGGGGTGGAAGTTCTTGTGTATAATTGTTAAACACAAGAAAAGGTTGTGATGGGTATTAGGTAAGGTCTTGCTCAAGTACAGGAAGGTACTGTTGACTTGAGAGTTTGTGTCTGAGAAGGGAAAGAAACGGTGGAATAGGGATGCGGGGAAGGAGGGCATCATATATACTTGACGACCCGACGACCATCTCGAAGGGGTTCCGTCATCAAGGAATCGAGCTATGAGCTCCTCGTGGCTACAGGTTCCTCGGAGCGGACGTGGAGTGACCGGGACTTGCGAGTCGGTTGCCAGGATCGGAGAGTCTTGGCGTTTACTAGCTTTCCGAACGCGACGGACGAGTCAGCGCCGCCACCGGAGACCTTGACACCCCACGAGACGGAGCGATACCCACACACCTTCGGGGGTTCCACTGCCGCTGCAATCGCTGCCCTAGGGATATGCACGAGCATCCAATCTGGGACGATCGGGGTGTGTTTCTAGTGTTCATCGCCCATCGCCCATCATCGCCAGTGCCGAGAAGGGGGGGGTAGGGATATCGAAACGGAGGGCGGACAACGCCGGGATGGAAGGAAGGGGGGGAGGGAACTCATCGGGGGATCCCGTGACGTCGAAGAGACGGCAGCGTTTGTCCGC
>JABFFI010000591.1:0-40186 GCA_013623725.1 Fusarium robinianum | reverse complement strand
GGTAGGGTCCCCGAACAACCCTCCCCCATACTCCTACCCATGCCAGGCGCCTTTTGTTGAAGGCTCGGAGGTGTGATGATCCGTGGGTCGTCTTCAATTTCCGTTTCGCTTTCATTCTCGTTCTTGCCCTTCCCCTCTAGCCCCCCCCCCTCTAGCCCTTCCCCCTTCCCACCTTATCTAAGACCTTGTGTGTCATTTGCTGAAACAAGTCTCTGGCATAGCTTTGGCCAGCAATATCATAAAGCGGTCGATACTCAGGATGTCATCTTCACCCGCCAGCGCCAACCGTTGAAAACCGTCACTGGTGAACTCGAGTGCCTCGTCTGCACCGACACCAAGCCTATTGGTGAATTCCCTCGTTTCTCTGTGACGCCCTCGTGCAGTCACGCACCCAACACATGTCTCGAATGTGTTGAAATGTCGATTGAGTCGGATCTCAACAACAAGTTATGGACTGAGATTAGATGTCCCGAATGCCATGAGCCGCTGGAGTACGTCGATATCCAGCGATACGCCAACGAAAAGACTTTTTCGAGGTACGTATTTTGACCAAGTTTGAGAGAGTAGCAGGAGTTGAACGGAGCCTACCTAGGTATGAAACATTGGCCCTTCGGGCCGCCATGTCGGAAGCAGAAAACTTCATCTGGTGCACTTCCGGCTGCGGCTCAGGACAGATCCATGACTCTGGCTCAGATCAGCCCATTGTCACTTGTCTTCACTGCTCTCACCGGTCTTGCTTCCATCACAATGTTCCTTGGCACGAAACCATCTCGTGTGAAGAGTACGACCAGCTCCTCGCCGACCCGGACAACTTCCGCTCACGCCTCGAGTTGGAGAACGAACAGTGGTCGGAGGCCCAACGGGCCCAACTGGAGGCGGATATGGCCATGGCCCAAAACCTGCTCGCCGAGGAGAAGGAAGAACTTCGACGTCGGGAGAGGCGAGCTCGAGAGGAGCGGATTCGAGCCGAAAAGGCGGCCAGGCTGGAACGCCAGATCATGGCCAGGCGAAAGCGGGAAGAGGAACAGAGCGAGGCAACTGTCAGTAAAACGACAAGGCCGTGCCCAGGATGTTTCCGAGCCATTGAAAAGAACAGTGGATGGTACGTGCAATCTCACGTCGTCGAGTCTTTGTACAACCGAGCTAACTTCGTTGCAGTTCGCACATGACTTGTGAGTTAACCCCTTGTTCTTCTGTATTGCCTCCCTCCTTTCCTTATTCGAGGCCTTACCCCGGCCTTGCATGGTGCGTTTGCACATAACCTCACCCCTCGCTATATATTAGGGACGCTGAACCGACAATTGTAGGCATCAAGTGTCGCTACGAGTTCTGCTGGGGCTGCAACCAAGCCTGGAACTCCCAGCACAGCATCCACTGCCGGGGCTGAAGGCCAGACGCCATGATTGGAGCCTCGTCGAGTTAAGTAACTGACCCTTCCAGGCATCAAATGCAATTACCAGTTTTGCTACGAGTGCGGCGTAAACCACCAGGAAGTCATCAAAGGTGACAACAGTATTCACAAACCAACGTGTCGGTTTCACCCGGACAATCTTGAGGAGTGAAGGTGCCGGATTACGACAACCAACACGGGGGAGGTGTTGTTTTCTTTTGTTAGGATGGAATAGTGGTTTGCACCTATACGGGGACTATTTTTTGGTTTTCCTGGATACCCTTTCAGACTGGGCTAGATGGGGGGAGTGTTATCTGCCTTGCATTGCGGCATATATTCGGCGCCTTGTGTTTTTAGCTCGAAAATTGGAAGCGTGGTCATTGTATTTGGAGTCTTTTTTTTGGTTTGTTTTTTTTGGTTGTTTTGGACCTGATGCCGTTGGTGTGGAAGGAGAGTTTAGTATCACGTCGTCAGATATGAGAGCTCAAAGGTCATATATAATACACACATACAGCGATATCGCAACCAGTATCCCTCGCCAACACCCGAAGCAGAAAAACACCATGCCACTAACAAAACCAGGCCTCTATTAGCAACCAAACAACATTCCTAACCATGGGCAGCCGTCAACTCAGCAATCCGACGCTCCAGCTCGGGAACCTGCCGCAGCCGGACATCGAGCTCATCCTTCTCGTCCTCCAGCTTGAGGCGGCGCTCAGCGTCGAGGCGTGTAAATATGTAGTTGCCCTGTCCGTCGAACTGCAGGATGTGCGAATGGTACTTCCACAGGCTGCGGCGGTGGCTGACAGTCATGAGGGTGACGCCGAGAGCCTTTGCGGTGTCGTACATAGCCTTCTCGACCTCGAGGGTGACGCTGCTGGTACACTCGTCGAGGATGGCGTACCGAGGACGGTGGTAGAAGAGACGTGCCATGGCGACGCGCTGCTGGAGACCACCCGAGAGGACGTCGCGCCACTCGGCCTCGGCGTCCCACCCTTCGTCGTACAGGCCGGGGAGGTGCTCGAGGCCGAGAATCTTGAGGAAGCCGAGAAGGTCGTCGTCGGTGACGCCACGGGCGCGCATCTGGCGAAGGGAATCCGGGTAGATAATCTGCTGGCGGAGGGAGCCGCGGGAGAGGTATGGGCGCTGGGGGATGTAGAAGATGGCGTGGAAGGGGGGCTTGTAGACGGTGCCGCCGTAGACGGGCCAGAGGCCGCCGAGGATGCGGAAGAGGGAGGACTTGCCGCAGCCATTGGGGCCTATGACGAGGAGGTGATCGCCGTGCTTAAGAGTAAAGGACATGGCCTTGACCAGCACGTCACCGTTTGGTGAGATGATGGGCCTAAAGGGGGGACGTTAGTTTAGTATGAGGATACTAGGGTCAGATAGGGGCTGAACTTACACGTCGATAAAGGTAATGTCGTTGCTCTCATAGACAGTTCCGCGGCCCTTGAGGACAGTCTCGTTGTTCTCCGTACCCGAAGACGACACGAGTTTCTTCTCAAAGTGGCCTGATTGGACATCGTCCATGACATCCAGAAGAGTCGCAACTCGCGAGGTATATCCCGCCAGTTCCATGACTTCCCGATAAGAAAACATGATGCGGCCAAAGGCGTCAGACGCAGATAGGAGCATGCGCCTATTGGTCACAAACGCCTCGGTGCGGTCGCCCATGTTCAAGGCGATGTGGCCGGGCATCTTGATGAATACGGGAACACTGCAGAGAAGCAGACCCAGAGCACCCCAGAAATACTTGATGACAAAGTCTTCCATGAAACCGTGGTAAAAGCGCCGTCTGAGGATGTAGTTGACGTGCTTAATGAGAGTGAAGTAGCCCTTGTCAAGAGTATCCTTCTCAGCGTTATGGCCGCCGTAGAGGGCCACCTCTTCGCTATAGTCAATGAGACGCGAGTGCTGGAACCGAAACTCTCCCTCTAACCTCGCCTCATCAGCGACGTACTTTCCGAATGGAGGCGTGAGGGCCCTCATAACATTGGCCGAGAGTTGCACGAGAAGCGACATGAATACGACACCCTCGCCGCCAACGCTCTTGGAGAGGGAATAAGTGTAGATGGTCTATGGATAATTGGTTAGCTATAGGCGTTGGAATAGGGAGGAGGGGAGGGAGGGTGCGCCTCACCATATCGAGCATAGGTTTCGCAAGATTGCTATACAACTCGGCAAGACTGTTGGAGAATTTGGATACATCAACCGCGATCAACTGATCGGGGTTCTTTATTCGGTCGTCGAGGGCCGAAATGCCATAGAATGTCAAATTGGACAAGTACTTGTCATGGATATGTTGTGTGAGGCGCGTTCGATACTTGAGTGACAACTCGGCCTGGTGATACGACAGCTAATGGAGAGTTAGCTCAAGTTGGAGAAGCACACAGGAGTGATCAGACTGACCATAGAATTGGTAAAGGTCGCAGGGACGGCAATAATCATCCACCACACAATGCGCTTCAAGAACTCCTTCCCGTTGCCTTTGACTAGGGCTTTGACAATGGCTCCGTCCATCTCGGCGACGCGCAAGCTGATCAGGGTCCTCAGGACGAGGAAGAAGCTATGGCTCAACAGCAGCCTAGCCTCCTTACTGCGCCAGCCCGGCACGACAATCTTCAGCAGACGCAGAAGCGAACGGAAGAACTCGCGATTCAGCTCGACCTTCTTCCTCGGTGTTGACTCGCCGCCACTCGAAGTCGTGCCGCGCCGGGCTTCGCGCTGAGCGGCCTCTCGCACCGAAGCAGCCTTTTGCTCTGATATGGCATGGCGTATTCTGTTCGCGAGGGCGAGGAAGAGCGTGATCCAGACGGCACGGGATATACGGGTGCGGTTGGAGACATAGAGGCCTGTAAGACGAGATATTAGGCCGCGGATAGTGCGATTGCCGGGGAGGACAAGCTTCGACTGGGAAGCCATGGTAGGTGTGCGCAGAGTCCAGAGACCCTACAGGCCCAAGAAGAAGGGTCTTTGCACGTATTGGAGGCTTTGAGAGGCGTCGGGGAGACGTTGGAAGTTGTCGCGACGTAGTGAGGGGAGACGGGGTAGACGGGGTAGACGAGGGAGACACGACGTCACGTCACGAGCCGAAGCGCATCTGGGGGAAGCCGGGTCCCGAGTCGGCAAGAATCAGATTTAGATGGAACGTCAAATGAGAAAGAAAGAAAGAAAAAAAAGAGGGAGAAATGAATCGCTTTGTGGGTGTGAATGCGTTTGTGCGAGGGTTTTTGTCAAGTGAGTGAGATGAGAACTACATTGTGTAAAAAGAAATGGAAAGTCAGTTGTCGTCTCGCCAAGAAAGCCAACCCTGAAATGATGAGATGGAAAGCTCCCTCGGTCGATGCGTCTGGGGAAGGTGTGAGTGAGTTGCTTGCACCGCCTCCCCACACTTTCCAATGCAGCCGTCGGCATGTGATTGACATCTGAACTTGGGGAAGGGACACACTACTGCCACTAGCCACAACTGGCTGGTTCCTCAGAAGTCATCAGCCTCATGCCAATGGCTTCAATCCATAAGGTACCTAGGTAATGGTCACCAGCCACATCTCGCGGGGCGGTCTTTTTATTTTTCTTGCCCTTGGCAAGCATCGCGGGGCAACTTTTCTCTCATGATGAGTCTCTTCTTCATCTTTACATAGCACACAACATCTTCGACAACCGACCAAAGCTTCCTTCAGTACAACTACAACCATGTCGGACGACGAAAATATCTCCATCTACGACGAAATCGAGATCGAAGACATGACCTTCGATGAGGCCCTCCAGACTTACAGCTACCCGTGTCCCTGTGGCGACAAGTTCCAGATCGCTCTCGACGACTTGCTCGATGAACAGGATATCGCTGTCTGCCCAAGTTGCAGTCTCATGATCCGCGTCATTTTTGATTTGGTATGTTTCGCCATATCCTTGCTCTGTGCGACAACCTCCTCTGACTATCTATCACCAGGATGACCTGCCAAAGCCTCCTACATCGGGTCCCTCGGGCGGCCAGATCCCGATCGCGGCCTAATTGCTAGACAAACCCCGACCGATGCTCGACATTCGGATCGTACTCGATCGACTCAAGCTCTTCCGGCACTGCGCCCCCTCCTTAGCGCAGGCTGTACTTCTCGAAGGAAAGCAAACTACATCCTGCATTTGACGCCGTCATCCCCAGACGCAGCAATGTCAGCTTCAGCCACGACGCCAACCCACTCATTGGCAGAGCGGTTTGTCCTGCCGACGGCTGAACGCATGTCGAGGAGTAAGACTCGGTCCATTGAGACAACACGGCCCCAGGAGTTGTATTTTCAAAGTCACTTGATGTCATCAACGGGAATGGGTCAGGGAAAGAAGCCAGTTGAGGCAGACACACAACGGAAGTCCAGCGACTCTGCAGATACTGATGTCGCCCTTGTGAAGCTCGACTACATTTCTCAGCGGCGACTTGGGGGCCTAGACGGCAAGATGATATCCATTCACACGGAACAAGAGCACACATTCAATGCGTTGTTGTGTTGTGTCATTACGGGTATCAACGATTAGCATTAACGTGTTGAAGCAGCTGTGCTTCATGAATGAGAATTCCGTTCTATCCAGCACCTTGAAAGGTTTCGGGCAGCTCTTCCGACCGTATCTCTTCCATTTCCGCGCGCAACGGCACGCGGGGGAGACTCAGTTCACGGCGTACCCATGATATCTATGGCCCAGCTATTTTACAGAGCGAGCATGCCAGCAGCGGCGACGCCGACGAAAGCACCAAAGGCGCCCTGGATGCCGAAGGAGGCAGCCCCGTTGGGGGTGTCAACAGCATCGGTGGAGGTGGGCTCGGCGCCGGAGCCAGAGTCACCGCCGTTGCTGCCACCGTTGCTGCTGTCGTCGTCCTTGCCGCCGCCGTTCTTGCCGCCGCCACCAGTGGCAGTGGCAGTACCGTTCTTACCACCTGCAATCTGTCAGTATCGAGACGAGAGGTTCGAGGAGAGTTTAAGACTCACCAGTCGGGGTGGCGACGGGGCCGGGAACAGGAGTGGCATCGGCGTGGTCGTGGCCAGCGTGGGCGGCGACGAGGCCAGCGAGGAAGAGGACGGGAACGAAACGCATGATGGCTGAGGTGTTGTTGGGTTTATTGGGAGACGTTGGTTTCTGCGATTGGTTCTTTTGTTGATGGTTGATGGTTGTGTTTGAACGAGAGACTCGGAACTCGAAAAGAGACAAGAGGACGCTCCTTAAATAAACGACAGAATATGGACTCGGGGCTGGTCTATAAGAGCTGGGTGTACGGAGTAAACAACAGTTTGGTTCAGGTCTCACAGGGAACAGGGCGGAGCGACAAGGCTATATATCTCTCACGACGAGACAGAGCGAAAGGGCCCATTCGCCGACCGACGGACCACCGCCGCTTCAGAGCACGACATCGGAGAATCCTCGAAGGGGGTAGGAGTATACATGATGCAAGCACCCCAACCCCTGGTATCATCTCGATGGAACTCCCGAGAGCAAGCCACGCGTACACCACAGTAATAGTGACATTCACAGGGACAGTGACAGTCATCGTCACAGCCACAGCTCACAGCCGACAGCTTCACAACACACACAGTATGTACATACAAGGCTCTGTCGGTTGGCTGGTCCCCTAAAGATCGACAACGACGACGACAACTCCTGCGCGCGACCCGCGTCTACGACTGTAAAATAAATAAATAAAAAATAAATAAATAAAAGTTGGAATCCAGACCCTTATCCTTCCCATGTGTCTACACCCCCCCTCCTTACGCCCCCCTAGGTACGCCTCGCCCCAATACGGACCTGAGTATAAACTTGCTCATCCCAAACTTCAGCCGCTGCAACCGCCTCAAGCCTCAAAACTCCATACTTACCTATGAAAACCCCGATAACAAGCCCCCCAAAACGACCAGTCCCCCAACAACGGCTGAAAACACACACACACACAAAACATGACTCGCTTTGCGTCATAACCCACCGCCCCTAAACAGCCATCTACCCCGTACGGAGTATGGAGGTATGCGTAGCACCAATACTGCGCAAGTTTTTTTTTTACCCTGACACAGACGGAAAAACTGCCTGATAAACCACACGACGACCAACAAGAAGTCACGGAAAAAAAAAACGGAGAAGGAAGACATGTTATAAAAATAGAAACTCGCTGGCATGGTAGCACTACCGGGGGACAGGACAGTGAAAAGAAAAATGGGGTTGTTTAGGGGACCCTGGGTTTTTTGCTTTGTTTTTCTTTTTTCTAATTGGTTTCTTCTGTCCGTGTCTCTCTGTCTTGATCGATTCATGATCAAGGGGGGGGGTTCTTGATGCATGCATGCATTGTTCTTCGTATACGGGGTGTTGGAGGACCAGGAAAGGAGTGACCTCTGCCCGTCTAGGGGTGATGAAATGACATTCGGTATACAGTATTCTACATACAGTGCTTGTTTTGTTGTTTTGCTCCCCCCTTCTCAGGAGCACGCGAGCCAACCGCCAGAGTCATCCATGATCAACGGACGACGCGCGTGCAGACGGACAGGCTGTAACAGACGATCAGTTTGACGTTGCCCCCGTTAACCCTGAAGATCATCCATTCTGATGTGAGTTTTTAGTTTCCAGGGCTCATTCATACAGTGTTGGAAGTGAGTGAGCAGAGAGTCACTAAAAATGGACATCGAGGCTGGCCATCCATCCAACAAACATCCCCTTTTCATCCTGCACATCACTACTACCTACGGACGTACATCCTGCAGGATTCAACACGAAATGCATGTCCCATAACCTGTTCCTATAGTACGTAGTAGCATCTTAACAAAATACATGTCTATCTAGCCGACACTTCGTTTTATTTCATTTCTTTTTTTCATTTCTCGCTCCACCTCTCGTTTATGTCTAGCATTGGTGACACAAAACTTAACCCTCGTTCTCATCCACTAGCCTTGTTCACGCCTCCACGTTCTCAAAGAAAAAGGTTGGTACACCAGGCACGGCATTCTCTGCATTGATGGCCGTGATGTTGACCTCCTGGCCGTCCACCAGATTGACGCCCTTCTTGGTACCCTCTTCAACCGCCAGGATGTCGCAGGCAACCAGGCCACCGGTCCTCTTCAGCCCGGGCACCATCTGAACGAGGGTCTCCCTCTCGTCAAAGGTGAGCTTCTGCTCGAGGACGGAGCTGGCCGGCTCGCCCGCCTGGAGACGCTTCTTCAGGCCCTGGACGAACGGCATGGCCTTCTTCATCTCGCCCATCTTGCCAATCTTGCCGTTGAGCACCTTGTCGTTGACTGACTTGGTCTCGGGATCCCACATCTCCTTCAGCAGGTCAATGTACTTGGCCTGCCACGCGGGGAACTTTTCCGTCGTGAAAATGCTCAGCTTCTTGGGCTTCTTGGGGTCGAACGACGTCTCCTTGCCCTTGGCCTTCTTCTTCAGCTGAAGACCCTCGGCCGAGTTGATGTTGGACGCCGTGTTTCGCACATAGTCTCGCTTCGCCGACAGCGCAGGATCCACGGCACCGACCTCGGGGAACCGGGCGTTGTGAATCGTGCCCTCCTTCTTCAGGACCTCGAGCCAGATGTACTCGGACCAGTGAGGAGCAATGACGGCCAGCAACAGGGCCTGCAGCTCGATGTATCGAAGGACCATGTCCTTGTGCATCTTGATGTTAGCAGCAGCGCACGACTCCCGGTAAAAGTCACGGGCATTCGTCAACTCGTAGAGGCCGGCCTTCAGGGCCAGTTTGTAGTTAGTGTTGGCGTACTGCTCAATCGTCTCTTGCGCAACAGCGTTCAGCTCGTTGCTAAAGAGGGCGTCCTGGAACGTGTTGAGCTCCCCGGTGCGGAGCTCGTCCTGATCCCGAACCATCTCCTCGCACCACTCCTTGAGGGTGAACAGACGCAGGATGTTGTTGTCAGCGACGTCCTCCTCAAAGTTGGCATCGTTGACACCATCACCAGAGTCAGCCAGCGCAATTCGAGACGCATCAGCACCGTACTTCAGCGTCATGTCGCGGAGAGTCATAAAGTTTCCGGTACTCTTGCTCATCTTCTCGCCGTTCAGCATCAGGTGACCGTTGGCTCGAACACTTCTGGGCCAGTACTCGGGCGGGAAAATGGCCAAGTGGACGTAAAGGAAGAACGTCAGGTGGTTGGGAATCAGATCCTTGCCGGAAGCTCGCACATCCAGGGGGTAAAAGTACTCGAACTCACGTCGCATCTTTTCCAGGGTCTCCTTGGGGATCTTGCTACCCTCCAGGATCTCGTCGCTGAGCTCGCGGCGGCAGAAGATGTAGTCCCACACCTCGTCAATCATCTGCTCAGGCCCAACGTTGCCAACACCCTTCGTTCGGCCAAAGAGATCCTTGTGGAGGTAATGGGCAATCGTGTAGTAGGCCATGTAGACGGTCGAGTCACTCAAACTCTCAACCAGGAACTGAGGATCCCACGGGAGCTTGGATCCCAGACCGAAGCTTCGGGCACAAGCCCACTGATTCAGCCAGTTCAGAACACTCTCGAAGCCGTTCTTGGTCTCAGGGGTATATGTCTCCAGCCCCTTTCCGTCGGCGTTCTCAACCCACTTGAGGGCCATCTGCTTCCACGATTCCTCGCCGTAGTCAAGGTACCACTGATCCATCAGAGAAACGATGCAGTCGTCTCCAGATCGGCTGACGACCTTTCGCTCGGGCTCCGAGTAAGCGAAGGCGTCGCCGGCGTCGAGCATCTGCTGGCGGACCTTGGGCTTGGCGACCTCGACCTTCTCGCCCTTGAAGTCGCCATGCACCATGACACCCTGGTAGAATCCTTCCTTGTACGCCAGCTCCTTGGCCTCCTCCAACTGCTTGGTGTCCTTGGGCGAGGCGATCTTGAGCTTCTTGACCAGGAAGGGAGCGCAGAGGTTGCCATAGCTCGGGGTCTCGATGATGGGAATAATTTCCAGCTCGGCCCACTCCTTCTTGATGCCGTAGTAATCCGCCTTCTTGGCAAGGTCAGTAATCGTGGCGAAATCGTCAGGGCTGTCAGAAGGCACGCAAGTAACAACACCAGTACCCTTCGTAGGGAGGACCGTGTCCATGGGCAGAACACGAACGCCCTCCTTGTGCACGGAGAAAGGGGCATTGATCAGGGTACCAATCATGTCGACACCCACAATCTCGGCAACCTTCTCAATAACACCCTCGGTAGCGAAGATGCCCTGGTAAGCCATGTTCCGTGCGGCCCGCTCAGTCACGACATAGTAATCCGTCTCGTTGACCTTGAAGACACCGTAGGTAATCTTGGGGCCGACAAAGCAGCAGTTCTGGCCGTACATGGTCTCGGGTCGCAGAGTCGCAGGGACGAGGAAGAAGTTGGAGCCTTCGGGCACCTTGTCCTTGAGGTCCTCGGCAGCCTTGGGAGCCCACTCGAGAACCTTGAGCTTCAGAGCCGTGTACTCCTGAGGGTTGACGGCCTCACCCTCAGCTCGGTCGTGGTCCATACAAGGTTGGCCATCCTTGATCGAGTAGATGGTGTATCGCTTGCCAAACTTGATCTTGTCGAGGTCCTTCAGGCGGTTCATCTGCCACCGGACAAAGGCATCGTAGTAAGGGTTAGCATCAGTGGTGACAAACGATCGGCGCCAATCAATACGGCAGCCAAAGTTGGTCAGGTCCCGGATCGCCAGGGGAGGGAAGAACTCAAGCCAGTACTGAGGATCGGCGAAAAGATGAATCTCCTCGGTAGGGATACCAATCGCCTGCATGATCTGGAACTGGTACTTCATCTTGACCGTCTTGGCCGCCGCCTTGCCCTTCTTCGCGGTGAACTTGGTCGGGTCCGTCTTAGTCGGCTTCGGCGCCTCGGGCTTGACCTCGGCAGCCGCCTCGTTGGGGTTATAGTTCTGGAAGTCCCGACCAAACAGCTTGATCTCGTTGACCAGCTTGTCGGCGCAGGCCTTGATGGGCATACCAGTGCAGTGGAAGCCCATGGGGAAGAGGGCGCGCTTGCCCTGCATTCGCGCGACACCGGCAGCGAACTCGACCTTGCTGACGGAGAACGAGTGGCCGGCATGAAGGGTACCATTCATGTAGGGGTAGGCCATGCATCCGAAGAACTTGGGTTGCTGCTCGCGGAGCTCGGCGGCGGAGATGGAGTGAAGGGGGATATCGTCGGTCGAGGGAGCATCGGGCTGGAAGACACGATCATCCTGCCACTTTTGCTGGTACTTTTTCTCGATGGTAATCAAAGAGTCACGCTTCTCGGTCTGCAAAAAGGTCAGTACGATGTCCACGAAAAATCAAATCTCATCGGGCTCTCTCAACATACGCCCTTGAGCTCCTTAGTCTTGGAAATAGCCAGGGCCTCCATGGCCTTGGGTACAGCGTCAGTCGAAGCCATCGTCGCGATCGATCTTCGTACGCCGTAGCAGGAATTACTGCAAGAACCGACAAAACTCGCGGTACTAAAAAAAACGATCTTTCTATCAGTATGCCTGGATTTTCAGCGCTAAAGGAGGGAAAGCTCGGGGACGATTTATACCTTGGGAATTCCGCCTGGGAAATTTTGAGTCACGCTTTGAAGGGGAACGAAATCGGCCCTCGAGTGTGAAGGAGGGGTGAAAATCGCGGGGCAGAAGCAACGGCCGAGTCGGACGGTGGCTTTAGTGCGGGCCGGGTGTGTGAGTGTGTGTCTGTGTGTGTGGCGGGTGCTGTGGCGTTCCACCGGCTTCCATCGTCACTTTTCGGAACCTCGAAAGCACCCATCCGCATACCTTGACGCCGAGGATTTCTCAGCTTCATCTCACCATTGAGTCGGCGCCGGCGCAGTATTTCCAATCGCAAATGTTTCCTACACTCTTCCGACGCATGGCCTCGTCGTCAAGGGGCTCTCTCCTCAAGGGAGCTCCTCTGACGGTGGCCAACAACCCGTACAAGGCGCGAAAGATGTGGCCGCCGAATTTCAAGGAGCTCACTCCTCAGCAACAACTCCGGTTCGAGAAGAAGTACAAGCGGCGCATTGTTCTAGCGAGTAGATCTCCTCTATGGGAAAAGAGTGTCAAATTTGCCCAGCTCATTACCATTGTCGGTCCGTCTCTCTTCCAACAACACATCTTTCCTCATGTTCCTCGGCTGACTTCACGATCCCAGGTGCAATGGTCTGGATTCTATTCTATTCGGAATTCGAATGGTGGGGTAAAAAGTACAAGCCCTCAGAAGAGGTACGTTTCATAGCACTAGGGAATGCAATGTTTCCCATTAACAAGTCTCGCAGATCCGGCGGAAGACGAATTACCTCTTCGGCACCATGGATCCTGAGCACAGGTACGAAAGACGGCCGGACGCTCCCCCACCGCCGCCCCCGAAAGACGAGGCAGAGTCGAAATGAAAAGGGTTGTTATGCATGTATTTATGGAAATTGGAGTACGGCGTTATACCCCCAGTGGTGCGAACATGTATGGATATCTCGTTTCATAGGCCATCGTATCCTCCGCTCAGCCATGCCCTCTCTCAGCCTCTCCCTCCACGGTAGAAGCTGTCATGATCATTATCGTCCCGACCAGGCAAAGTTGGCGCCCATGCCCAGCCCAGCTCCCAAGCCCGACGGCCCCCGTCCTTCGTTGACCGGCCGTTTGGCGACAGTTCCCTGCGCTTTGACACCTGCCACGATGCGATCCAAATTCGTCTCTATGACGACGCCGCCAATAATCATTTCTGACAGCGTCGCGTGCAGGGTCTCGAAGTTGAAGATCAGGTCCAGTTCGCACACGTTCTCAAAGAGCTTATCAAGAGCCTCGACGTAGACCTGGATCAAATCGATAAGTGCTAGGGGGGACTCGGTCGATGTCGAGATGACGATGAAGAAGAGCGTCGCATAGTGGCGGTACGTCACGAGGGAGGGGACATCGTTCTGCTCCTTGGACGAGGTGTGGGAGGTTCCCGAGGCGGCGAGCAGCGGAGGTAGTGGGAGGAAGTTGCAGGATCCGGCGGGACGGTTCGACACGAGCGTGAAGATTTCGGAGATGAGGCGCTGCTGGATGCTCGTCTCCTAGGAAGGGTCAGTCGCGATGCATTCCATGGGGATTACTCTGCGTGAGAGCTTAGCGTACCAGTTGGGTGTAGAACTTGGTCAGGCGAGGCTGGCCCTGGCCATTGAAGACCAGAAAGGCATTAATCATGATCGAGGAATAAAATGCGACATTCCTCTACTGGTAGAATCGAGGTCTTGCTTCGCGCAGCTACCTACCTATGTTCATGCGCAAGCTTGGTACCTAGGTTGGTAGGTGGTGATGGTGGGGGTGACAGGGTGGATCGATCGGTCGGATTTGTGAAATACCGATGACGAAGGAGGTACGTACCACGCTTAGCAATTGACCGGCTGCCAGTCGGGTGGTTCTCGAGGGGAGCTTCCCATCTCGGCAGCGGGGAGGGAGCTTCCGTGATCTCGAACTTCAACGCTCTCCATTAAATCAACAATTGGTGATTCAACGCCACAACGAATGCCATTCCGAGTTCTATAACCTCTCCTCTTCTTTATTTACCCAACCTCACACTCTCCAAACCCCCATAATCCCACCCCAAAATGTCTCGCAACATCGCATCCCAAGCCTCCCGCCTGGCTTCGAAAGCCATCCGCGCCTCAACACCTGTCTGTCGTTCAAGCTTCCGCCTCGCCCCTGCCTCCCTTGCCATCCCAATCGCCTCGCGCACAGTAGGAGGTACTAGGAGCCTCTTCTCGACCGCCCCGGCCCGCACGCGCGGCATCATGCCCGAGACGGAGAATCCTTCCAAGCCCTCGAGGGACGAGGACGCGAAACCGAATTTCACCCCTATCGAGCTGTCGGACGGCGACTACCACTTCGTTGCCGACGAATACCTCGACAAGATCGTCAGCAAGTTTGAGGAATATCAGGATGCGAGGGAGGATATCGATGTTGAGTTCTCGGTTCGTGAAAAGCTACATGCTGAGGTCTCCCTATGCTCCGGCTAACTTATACCGACACAGTCCGGCGTTCTCACCATCACCTGGCCTGAAAAGGGCACATATGTCATCAACAAGCAGCCCCCCAACAAGCAGATCTGGCTATCATCGCCCATCTCAGGCCCCAAGCGCTTCGACTTCTGCCTTATCGGCGAGAGCCAGGCCGACAAGCTAGACACCGCGGAATCCGACTGGATCTACGCCAGGGACGGATCGAGCCTGGGCGAGATCTTTCTCAACGAGCTTGGCGTCGACGTCGAGACTCCGCTTGAGGGTTAGGTCTTCCAACCGAGTACCGACGCCAGACCCAGGAAGGGGAAGCTAGGTGTGAGTGGGTGAGCGAGCGAGTGTATCAAAAGAGAAAGCATAAAATGGAAGTTCTTAGGCGTTTAGGAGGGTGCTTCGGATGAGCTATCAGGGGGGGGGTGACTTGATTTTAAATCTGTACTATATATGTATTATTGAGGCGGAATCACAGTCCATGGGAAAGGCAAGCAACTCTCGGCTCAGATTGTACCCGCAATGCAATGCCATTATTATCAAAAAGCAGCCCATGGATGTCGAGAAACAAATTCATAATCCTTTGTCAGTGTTCGTAGTGATACATTAATATACAGCCAATGTAGGGGCCCCGCCCTGGTGTTCAGGTATACATAACCCCCATCGACCTTGGTCTTCCCTGATCCGGGCACATCAAGTGCTTCTGCTGGGACGTGAAGCACCTCCCTAGTAGTTGTCAAGTCCCCCATCATAGGCTTCGAGACCAGCTGTTCCCTCCTATCTCGAAAATCCCCTTCAAGACTCACTCCTCACCGCAAACACAACCCCATCGTCTTATTCAACATAGCAATCGTCATATCATAATGCCTAAACGCCGTCCTCCGATGCTGAACCACCGAATCCCTAAACCCATCAAGTCAGTAACTCCCCTCCAAAAAAAGAAACCCTCCCATCAAAACGCCTCTCTCTCTCACTCACTCAGGAAGCTTAGACAACGACAAAGACGCCTTATAACTCCTCAACAGACGAGTCCTGCTCCTCTGCACCAAGATCAAGTTCTTTAAGATCTTATGCTCCAATCCCTTCTCCCTCGTCGCCGCCTCCAGGAACCAGATCGTCCTCTTGACCCCCCTCTCGTCGAACTGGGCTCCTGGCTCGCGGAACGCTGTCCGTAGTTGGTCGCGCGCGATGTAGCGGTGCGGGGATGTGTACTGCACCGCGCGGAGTAGGTTGCGGTACAAGTGACGGTAAGCGTGTACGATGTCTAGTTGTTGTGACATTGCTCGCGAGGCTGTGAATGAACGAGTTGATAGGGAATTGATGAGAGATAGACGAGTTGTTCCGAGTCTAAGAATCCAAACGACGTGCAAACATGAAAACAGTTCTGAGATTCTCCAACAGAAAAAGCACGGACCACTTCTATTTCCCGCCACTCCAAGACTCCCAAGTCCAATCCTCTTACACAACTTACAAGTATTAGGTCCTCAACCATCACAACCAACTTGATCACGAGCGCATCCAATATTTTCGTCGTCAATCCAATTCTGTGTTCGTCTAGACTATTCATTGTACGTTTACAAATAGACGAGGCTGCATTACCTGTGTACAAAAAACTAGCCTCGATCGTCTATCGTCTCAGACCCAACTTCGTCTCTAACTCTCATCTCAAAGGAAATTCTCGATCCCTACCTACCTTGACCTTTCATTGTGTCGTCCAGAGAACGCCGTCTCCATGGGGTACCGTGTCCAGAGCATAGCTAACTCAGTTCTCAACTCTAAATCCTCCATATTGTTGCATGCCGGCGCGCCGTGTTCCATCTGCGCCGATGCGTTGCGTTTATCCCTTAGCAACGCAGTCCTCATCTCAGTGCGCCATCTATATGCAAGACTTCTATGTCGACGCAATCGCAAGCCAAATCCATCAGTTATCGTTACGGTTTCCATCCTCCTGTTGCCGAAGTGGCGCATAGCGGCCTTGGCCACTGCTGCCGCTATCAGACCGGTCTCGGCGGACAACCCTGGAGAGCCAGTTACCGATACTACGGTCCTCGCCGCCACTCGTCATTTGAGACTTGTTGTCGTCGTCAATCGGGGGGGGATCCAATGTCAGGCCGGGGATCGCAGAAGATGGCCCCAGTCCTCGGGCAGATCCCACAGGAGAACCAGCCCTTAGTAGCGAACCCGTTTCCCCACGAATTGATGGCGTGCCCATGACCGTGCTAGAGTCTCCGAACAAGGAATCCATGTCCTCCAGCCGGACACCGCAAGTCTCGGGGTAGATGAAGTAGACTAGTACGGCCGTTAGTAACTTGAGATTTCGTCGAATGTGCCTCTATCGCCAACTTACCAATGACAACACTGGCCACGCAGAAAAATGCGTGGACAAGGTACATGCGCCAATGAATCCATTCCTGGAGAATAGGCGTCATTTCACCCACCACCCAGTTGGCGGCCCAGTTCGTAGCAGTCGAGAGACTGGCACCCTTGGATCGAATGCTGAGCGGCAGGATCTCAGGGGGGTACAACCAGGGAATAGGGCCCCATGAGTATCCAAAGGCCGCATTGTAGATCATTACAAACAACACAACCATTCGGGGAGTCACGCCCTCGATGTCCATATACAAGAAGTACGAGATGAGCGACAACGAGATGGCCATGGCCACCGCGCCTGAGAGCAGGATGACTCGTCGACCCCATCGATCGACCAGATACCACGGCGGAATGGTCGAGATCAGATAAGTAATGCCGTTCAAGCCAGCCATGAGTACAGCGTCGTGTCCCAACCAGCCGGCAGACTCAAACACATAGGGGGCGTAGTACGAGATGACGTTGATTCCGTTGAGCTGGGCCAGTCCCTGGGCGGACATGGCGATGAAGACACGCGTCTTGTATCGGCGGAACATGTCGGCGTAGGATCGCTCGCCTTCCTGGCGCTGCAGAAGCACGTCCATCTTGATCTCACGGTATTCGTCTCGAGCCTTGGCGTCGTGGATATCACCGCCACCGTACAGGTTAGCAATGACGACCATGCCCTCTTCGTCATGGTCATTGTCGAGAAGCCATCTGGTGATGTTAGTCGAGTCTTGTTCTTCGAGTTGGTGAAATTAGGGAGTGGTTAACTAACCGAGGGGACTCGACAATGACAAGGCTGCCCACTCCGAGCAGGGCGCCCATGACGCACTGCATAAGCAAGGGAATGCGCCACGAGAGGTCGCTCTCGATGAAACCGCATCCATAGTCAACCCAAACCGATGTCGTGTAGCCAATAATGTTTCCAGTGAACTCGATACAGGCGAGTTTTCCTCGGTTGTGAGGTGGAGAGATCTCCGACTGGTAGATGGGCACGATAGTCGAGAGCATACCAACACCAAAACCAGCAGTGATACGACCAGCCATCATCATTGGCATGGAATTGGCTAGGGTCTGGAGTGCTCCTCCGACAAAGAAGATGCATGAGCCATAGAGAATGGTCTTTCGTCGACCGATGATATCTCCAACACGACCGACCATCAGTGAAGAGATGAAGGCACCAATCTCCAGGATTGCTACCATGGTTCCGACGTAGGCTTTGGAGGGCTGATCGAAGTAGTCCATGAAGAAGGGACCGCTAGCAAGCGTCAGCATTGGGGCCTAGCCTAGGAACCAGCTACGAAAGGGACGAAAGAATCTCGAGAGTGCCCACTTACGTGATAATACCGGACATGACACCTTGATCATAGCCAAAGAGGAAGACGCCTAGTGACACGAAGATACTCGTGAAGTACCTGATGGACCAAAAGTCAGCACACAACCAAGAGCAGAGCAGTTGCACGGGAGGAGTCCTGACAGCAGAGGCTTGCCCGTGAGGCCGTGGATTGAACCCATTCGTCCCGACATGATGGCGCCGATGATGCGTTCGCCGCGTGTAGGACGTCGAGGAGTGAAATCGGGGACCTCGATGGCCTCCTTGTCGATTAGGCCAGATTGGGAACGTGAGCGGCGATGGCCGTGGTGGTCAGAGTCTTGAATGCGGACCCGTTTCTGGTTCTGCTTGCGGTTTCGACGCTGGACGCCAGCCAGCAGTTCTTGCTCGATCTCGTTGGAGAGCTGGAGACGAAGGGGATCGTCGTCGGCGGCGAGCTGGTCGCCGATGTCACCGGTGTCGGTCCAGGACGACTCGGACCCGGTGCCGGAGTAGGAACGGCGATGACGGGGACGTTTGTCGTTGTCGTAGTCGTCGTACTCGTAGTCGTGACCGTGATGGTCGTTGCGGGAGAGCAATGACGTCGATTGCGAATCAGGATCGTTATTAGAACGAGAAGGGAGGGTCCGCAGAGGGATGTTGGAGGGAAGACGGGAAGACTTTTGAGGAGGAATTTTGGAGAGATGGGGCTGTTAAGCAGCAGCGCCCGTCTGCACACTTTGAGAAGGTGAAGGGTACGGAGGGAAGAAGGGCAAGACCGGGAGGGAACGAGGTCATCGGGACCTCGAAGGCCAGCGGAGAATGGGTAAAGATGGGGTCGGCTGACCGGGGGGGGCGTGTCTGGGTGTGAGAGGACGCAAGGCCGGTCCTCTAGGTGGGTGGTGAGAACAGGTCGAGTTGTCCCGAATCAGGTCCTTTTTTTTTTCCACAAGACTCCGAGGTATGGTTGACGTTTGCCTGCTGGGTCGCAAGGCTCAAGACCAAGAGATACGGCCAAACCAATTGGTAGATTGGGATGTGTCGCTAGTCAGGTCTTCGATTGTTGGGGCCCTGGTTGGCGGCGGATAAAAAGAGGCAAAGTCAGGGCACGCACGTCAGTCAGTTTCAAGGGTCAGGTACTTTGGAGTGACTTTGGGGACGTTGGCGGCGGTACGGGCGGAGGGCGCGGGAAACGAGAGCAGAGCAGTGCGACGCGATCACACGGGGGCGAGCGAGGAGACGCGATACGCAATCCAATCCAATGGAGCCCAAGAGACACGATCAAGGTCCCTTCTTGTCCCAGCAAAGACACACTAGGCAGGCTGGGGAAAATAAAAAACAGCTGGAGCGCAGGGGCGGTTGGTTGGATGCGTGGGAACCAGATGACCAGTCGAGGCGATGAGACAGGACTCCCGAAGCGGGACAGACGGGATGCACCAAGTGATAAAATGTGATGTGCCGAGCGGGTCAGAAGACAGCTGAAAGCTGACGAGGGTAAGAGGGCGAGAAAAGATGAGGCGAGCGTCGATGTTTATTAAAGGATTGACTGAAGGGTGAGAGAGGACGGCGCAGGTGAAGGGGAGAAAAATAAAAAGGGGGGGCGAAGAATGGTTGGATTGTTGGAGTGGAAGGAAGGGAGGGAGGAAGGAAGGAAGGAAGTTGCTAAAGGACAGTTTGGACAGGACAAGTCGACAACTACGGGAGGTTTTGGGGGCTTGACAATAGGTACCTAGCAAATAAAATAAAATAAAAAGAGGAACCACACAGTAAAAAGCTGGAGACGGGACAGATGCGCTGCGTATGGATGACGAGACAGATCAGGGGATTTGCCGCATTATCGGGAGGGCTCAGGAGGCCGCGTCTGCAATTCGGGGACCTGCAATCAAACGTCCAGAGGTACCTGCCTACCGTATCCATGATCAGCGGTGGACAGAACGGGCAGCTTCTAAACGGATGGGACCAGGAGATACTTAGGTATGCCTTGACTGCTGATGCCTCCATGCTCCCCTTTTCCTCACCGGCGAGCTCGTATGTAGATACCTATCCGTAGTAATCTCTAATTCCAGGGGCACCAACTCACTGATGTCAGTCATCAACAATCAGGCCGATAAGCAATAGACGCGCGACGGGACGGGGTTCCATGGAAGCCGCATAACGCGCGTGGATACCTCTCAGTAGCTGTTCCCACCAAAGCTGGGGAAAGCTTCAGCGACGAAGGTGCCTAGGCTGAGCTGGGCTATGCGGGTCACCCATCCATTCACGATCAGAACCCCAGAGTACGGGGTAATCAGCCCAGCATTTCTGTCAGATGAAGCATCGACATGGCCTCACAGCCCGTGGCTTGTCCTCTGCAGGCAATCGGTCACATGGTCGTTGGCTCGCCCATTACCCGTTGAGTTTCCCCGGTGTGACCTAGAATATGCAGGGATTCGACACCCAACACGATGTATCTTTTGATCAGTCAACTCCAGAAGAGGGAGGGAGTTTGTGCGAAGTATGCAGAGGGGTGGTCTCGGCCCCTGCGAGGTGTGCATCACATTATCCTCTGCAGCTTCGTCTGCCTTGGAGTTCATCTGGATAGATTGAAATCCAATGACATAGAATCCCAGCCTTGAAATGTCAGGGGGATGATGAATGATGGTTCATCTGAGGATGCATGAAGCACGATGTAAATATATGATCATACAGAGACACATTCGGCAACTCTCCGAGGCATCAAATCCAACAGTTCATCCCTTCGACTCGAACCACAACATTCAAAAGTGCACATAGAAGACCCCCAGCCCTCTGAACTCTCTTACTGCGTGAGTACAGACTCTCGATAAATATTCCCAGCCCGACACCGCGTACTCCGTCAACTACTGAGGTAATAGGTAGCTATCAGAAGCTCAAGTACCTCCCGTGTACTCCCTCCTCCAACTCCGGGCCCCACGCACGGGGCAGCGGGCGACAACCTCAGTCCCCACGGTGGGTGGAGGTGCCGACTCAACCCCCGTCCGCCTATCGCTGCCCCGAGACCCCCGAACTCGGCGGGGTCCCCTTGACTCGCTGTGGAGACTTACTACGTCACCTGGGGAGGGAGTCTTCCAGGTTGGAAACAGACTCGGGGCACGGGATGTAGACGCCAGTTGACATTTGGCCGCCACAAGCGAAAGTGTCGAGAGAGACAAGACTGTTAAAAAAAAAAAAAAAAAAAAGTCAGAGGAAAATTGCATTCATGTTCGTCTTTTTTGCCTCTTAGCCACTTGTCATGCGGGGAGAAGATGGCTCGAGAAACACTTCAAGGAGGTTCCATGATGTGGGCAAAACGACGTCATCGCGGTGGGCCATCCTCGCGACTAGTAAATCCGTTGCTTGTTGAGAAGTTGGGTTTTGGAAGTTCATGATGACGATCTGGTGTTGTTCAGCCCGGCCAATTCTCTTCGGGGATACCCTGGGTATTGTGCGGCCGGTTGGTCTTTTCACGTGGATGTTTTTGTGTGTTGCTTCCAAACCCCCTTATCTTGGTCGTTTCAGATGTCGATATGTTCGCTCATGTTGATCACACACACTGGATAATGCCAGGCGACGGCGATCTTTCGTCATGGTGCAGGACACGGATGAACCAACGGAAATAAAGGGAATCAGAAACTTACGCACACAACCAGAGACGGGGCTGAGGACGGTTGTGTGTTTCCCCTTCCAACTCTATCCAGCACATTGCTATGGTATAGGGTAGGCGTCGAAACATCGGGAGTTCGCAATTGTCCGTCAACAACCATATGCATCCTCTCTGGCACCAAATCCACTGGGCTACGTATCTACAACCCGTTAACAGCGCCGAGATGATTTATTATGTCGTTGATAATTGTATGTTTCACAGTCTTACTACCATGTCCTTGTCCACAACCTGGGGCGCCTAGGGGCGGGTTGATCGCTGCGATACATTAACCTCGATAAAGACAACATGTTTACGAGATCCCTAGGGAAAGATCCAGTAACTAAACCCCAAAACCCTTACACCTGAACCCCCGACACCAAATCTTCTCGTTGTCGGCAATCAGATACCCACAGGGAAGTATCGACATTCACCTTACAGCTGGATGTCCGACGGTTGACGATACCTCGTGGACGGACACTCGGTAATCGCCAGTGGACTATAGCCACCAGGGAAAAGGATGATAGGCGAACTGGGGTATCTCAGAGCATATAAACTGCCTGATAACTCAGATTATGATTTGTGCCCATTTTGTTGAATTCTTGATGGATCACTCCCACAAGCACCAACGACGTCTGCCGTACGCACCACGCTTTCTGGATGACCTCGACCAATTGAACGAACGGGACCTATGTACATATCCAGTAAAGTTAGTCGAGATAAGAATTAATTGTATTTTTAAAGCTGTAGGGGATTTAGCAAACATGTAACTTCATCAACTCGAGTCTGCTTACAGGCTTGGGTATTAGGATCCCATGGCGTTCCCACGATATTTCCACCGGGTTACTTTGGTCACCATTTTGGGATTTTTCGAGTCTGGCATTAATGAGGTGTACTTAGAAAGATCCCATTACACGAGGAAATGCCTAGATCTTCGCATTAAACATCGTGAGTGTGATCCATCAGCGGCAACATTGCAGCAAGCCCAACCCCAGAGGAACCCAAGCGCTACCTACCGATAAGAAAAGACCAACATATAAAGGGTCTGCCTGTGGGGACGGCTACTACTTCTCGTCGAAAGGACTCCTAAAGTCCAAGCAGAGTGACTGTCCAGCATTGAGGATGCCGGGCCTTCACCGAAAACGCCTGGCAGTAGAAGAAAGGCAGTTGAAACTTGAAACACACACAGTCCGCGATGCTCAAGACAAGTAGTTTGGGAAGTCCTCGACGGGCAAATGCCTAATCCCATGTTTGGTATTCGGTGGTGGTCGCTGGTCGGCCAGATACCCAACACAGAACGGGATAGATAGACATAAGACATCACTCAATACACGGACAGTATGTAGAGATAGACGGGGTCATACTGATCGTAATCTAGACTATGCGGTTTGGGCCTCGGGTTATTACCAACGAATATCGAAAGGTACGTACAAGTCTCAGCCAGTACTTGAAATGCGGCTTGGTGGAACATGTGGATGTGATGATATCAATAAGTCAAGTGCCTGCCATCAAATGTCAATCACTATCAAAACTGTCAGCCGGCCTCCCCTCATCAAGACCCGAGACCGTCTCAGCATGGACTTGCCCTGAACCCGTTGCTGGCCCACTGCTGACCGTTGTTCGAAGTTGCCGAAAACTGCACTGAAACATGTCGAAACTCGCATTTCATGATATTCATACTTGACCTTTATGGCAGACTAGAACATAAACTAGGCATTTCAGAAGAGACCCGGGTGCTGTCCGCCGTCGGCTCTACGTGAAATGAGGGCCGAGTGTTGACATCTAGTGGCGCCTTGGACTCGACCATTGAGAATAGATGCAGATGGGAAAAGGAGAGTTTTCTACCCAAAACGGCACAGAATTTGCAATGACCATCAACCACAATGCATGCCACCTACGTACTAAAATGACACGCCAAAAGTCTGACAACACCTCCTCCAAGTCCGATACCTAAAAGTATCCCTACTTTTAAGGGAGATAGTTAAATTTCACTAAAATTTCTAAATAATGAAGATTTTAGGTATAAGGACATCTTATAATTACCGAGTATCCTATAAAAAATAGATTTTTATAGAAATTTAGAGAGTAATTAATATGGTATTATTTAGTGTTGTCAGACTTTTGACATGTTATATTGTAGTAACCCAGTCCTTCTAGGCCATAACAAAGGCCCGGCTGGTTGTCAATCAAGATCGATTGTCTGTCCTGCATGCAGTTGGCACGGCCACTACGCAGCTTACAACTCGAGGCGATGGCACATAAGCTGCATGAGGTTCCGTCTTGAAACGGGACACTAGACCGCCCAACAGGAAGAAGCCGACCCTGAATCAGGTCCGTCGTGGCTTGAAACGATGCGGGGCAGTCTGAAGGCGGACACTTGGATTCTTGGTTGCCGTAGTTTTACGCGACGCATCCGGTAGCTCGTGGATAGGACAGGGTCTGACATCATGAGAGAGAGAACATGTGTTTGTTGAAGATCAGCAGAGATTAACAAGTCACAGCACGGCGCAAAGCAGCAGTTTCGCTGAGAGAAGCCAAAGACTGTGTATAGATAGATGGTGTGAAATTCCTCCAATCCCAGTCGGAAGGGAGACACACACACACACACACACATCCGAGAAGCGAGGTGATGGATGAAAGGGTGCAATTAATAGAATGTGGGTCTTCCTTTGCGACGTGGCTGGTGAGAGAGATTTCTACGTGTACAGAGTACGCAGCAGAGTCACGCAGGATCCTGCACCGAAGATCCTCTGGACCGTTCGAAGAGTCTGGGCACTCAGTAATACCGAAGAGGTGGCCTGCCCCCCGGAAGATCATCGTTGCTCCCGCCATCGAAGCTGCAAACATTAAAAAGTTGGTAGGCAATGCGCGTTTAATTGTTGCACAGCACGTGCGTGGTTCGATGAGGTTGGAGGCTCCTTGGTTGCAAGTAAGGTACCACATTAAATGAGCATGGGTTTTTTCTCAGCTCAGCTCTCCGGGGTTGCGCGACCTGGCTCAGGAACAGGTTTAGCTCCATCTCGAGCGCGAGACAAAGGTCCAGGGGTGCATATGTACGAAGATGGTTCGGGAAACCTCTGTCGAGCTGTTTGAGAGGCAGGCGGGTAGGGGCAGGCAGTCTTTCGATGGTCAACATGGCATTCTTCAACAGAAAGGGAAAAGAGGGAGGCTGTTTAATCCAAGACAAATCCAGGGTTGTCGGGAAACAGATGAAGGCAACGAGACCTCTGGCCACTTACGACCCAAAGTGAGACAACGAGACGGAGCAGAATGCCCTGGTCCGGGGGGCCAAGACCGTAATTTGGACCAAGGCCGTAAGTGGATGCGTGAAACGAAACGACCGCCGCCTCCCTTCACTTACCAGAGCCCAATAATCAACAACAATTGATCCGATGAGACGCTCTTCCCGGGGGGGGGATGCAAGACGGGGGGAGATGCAAGACGCGCGCGATGCAAGATGCAGATTTGAATGCAAACAAGAGCAGCGGCATGACCATCTAGCGGGGGGGAAGAAGGAGGCTGAAGCGGCGGAGGTTGATACATCCGTTTTTTTATCCAACTCATCGTGCATAAACAGACTAAGATTTTGGCCCGCATTGTGACGGATAACTACTGAGAGCTGGAAGGGGGAGGTTGGATCCAATGATGGATGTAACATCGTGGTCGTCGTGGTCGTGGTCGTGACCGGATAGGACCTTCCCCGGCCACTCTGTTGGACCATTTTTTGTGCATCTTGGGTCATGGGTGAGAAGCACAAAAACAGTTGGATGAAATAACCCGGACCAGCCAGACGGAGTACCTAGGTAGGTATCACATCACACAATGGGAAAAAGGCTTGACGTCTCCCTCGTCTTTGTATTGTCGTTTTCGTCATATGTGGCTGGGTGGTCTTTAACATCGAGTCGTCCCCCTTCCTTGGAACATGAGGAGCCACTCCATCCATTCATCCATCCATCAATCTCATACCATCCAGCCCCCCCCTTGTCCACAAAGAGCCAGCCATGCTGGAGTCAGTCATGCTGGGGATCCATGAGCTCATCATCAACAACAAAGAATGAAAGGAAGAAAAGAAAAAGAGTGAGGAGCTTGTCTCATGCCCTGCAAAGAGCAATCTCGCGATCCGTTGCAATCAGCCCGGGTCCCAGTTACTGTCCAATGAGGGATCGACTACCCCTAGCGTCGGCTGGCTGGCCCGCCACAGACGGAGGGAAAGAGACCCTCCTCCAAGCACCCCTAGGGTCGGCCTTAGCGGCCATTTTAAGGCTCCATCTCTTGTCCATGACCCCCCCTGCTCTGCTGGGCTCCAGGCTTGATGGTGCTGCTGAGACCACTGTCTGACCGCTGTTATATTGGCTCCAGTCGCTCCTCCTGGTCTTGAAGAAGCGAAACCAGTTTTTTCTTCTCTTTCCTGCTAGCCTGGCTGGTCAACCGAGCTTGTCCAGCTGCCCACCACCACGACGAAACTCGACGACAACATCGTCATCACGACAACAACACTTGCACGATTAAAGCACGAGACGCCGTCTACGAAATAGCGACCAGAAAAAAAATTCATATCAACAGCGATTGAGACGAAGAGAACGGAGAGGGATTTTTTGAGCAAGGAATACCATCTTGAGCGCAAGCCACTCTGATTTGAACGAGAGAAAACGCCGCGAAATTGAGCCTTGTCCTTTTTTCCTTGGTCGCAACCAGCCACCTCCCCTAGCAACGACAACGCGCAACGCAAAGACAACGAGCAACAAAAAAAAATCAACTCTGGGATAGACGCGCTGGATTGCCGACCACGATCGAAATTTTCGAGCGATCGATCTTACTCGTTTCCCCTCTTCAATTGCCGTCGGACTTGTTATCCTCGACGACCACCAACCTCTCTCCACCTCGAATCTGTGGTCTCTGTTGGATGCACTCCCTGATCCAGGAGCTCCGCATCCGCAGTCACAATGGGGTCTACCGACTTTGGAAACTTCAATGTACGCCTTTGGACCGTCTCGACCTTGAGCTCTCGAGCTCTGTAATTGTTTGCTTCGGTTTCTAACGCCCATGTGCTTGACAGGACTTCTGCAGGGACTCGACTCTACCGATCTGCAATGTACGTATTAAACTACCAAGGCCGGCGCACTCCGTCATCATCATGTGGAGACGAACGGATGGGGAACCTGCGACAAACAAGCCGAGTTTTTGGTTTACTGACGAATTTGCTATAGCTTCTATCACCTCCCAACAACAACCAGAACTCGACATGGGGAGGATGTGAGCTCAAGGGTATTCCCTTGAGTGGTGGTAAACACCTCGGAAACTTGGGTGCCATTTTCCTCGCGGGCATCGCCGTTTTCGTCTGCGGGTTTCTCGTGTACCAGTCTGAGAAGAAAAAGGCTGCTGTCGGACGAAGGTAAGGAACCTGCTCTCGTGTTGTGGATGTCTTGTTGTTGTTGTTGTGTTGACTAACACCTCATCAAGGGAGATGCAACTATTCTTCATCGGCTACATGATCATCAGTATATGCGAAATCTTCTCAGTCGGCGAGTTTCCACTCGACAAGAAAGTCCGGATTGTATGTTGATCTATGTCCTATCTATCTCTTGGCTCCCCAATGCGCTGACCCTTCCAAGGTTTTCTCCGCCATCCACATCGGCATGATCACGGCAACAACCTGGATTTTGTTTCTCAACGCCATCGTTGGTTACCAAGTCATCGATGATGGCACTCCGCTGTCCCTCGCCTTGATCCTCATTTCAGCCGCCATGGTGTTTGTAGGAACGGGCTACATCGCCCTTGATACCGGTCTGGAGTTTACCGGTTTCTGGGACGACAGCTACAAGAGCCCGAACCGACACATCGCCCTCTACGTCCTCTACCAGCTGGTTCCCCTGGTCTTGCTTGTCGCCTACTTCGTCCTCGAGGCGGTCCTGGTCATTCAGGTCCTCGGCGAGTACGCACCTCTGCTTTATCTGTCGTCGGCCGCCGTCCTTTTTGCTGTTGGCCAGGTTTTCAACTACGTCGTCAGTAAATACATATGCGACGGCACCGCGGGCAAGATCGACGGTTCACTCTTCCAGACGCTCTTCACCCTGCTCTCCATCGTCATGGTCTGGGTCTTCTGGTCCAGCATCACGGAAGACGACTGGCCGATCGTCGGCAACAGCAGTTACACCTAGAGCAGCAGCGGCGGCATTTGCAGTCTTCCGGGGAGCGGCGTTTTAGGGCGGCGGCGTACTTTTTTGGTTTCGATATCTCTCTCTTGCTCGACGACTTGATATCCACGGTCGAACGACGTACACATGTTGATGGAAATGATTTGGTGGCACAAAGCGAGGAGGCATTCTTTTCTGGAGGTAGCGAAGGAAGGATATTGGGGTTGTTGGTCGAGCCTCTTGCCAGGCAGTTGCAATTGGTTACTCTCGGCCGGGAGACAACGCGTACATGTTACATCAGTGGGGGTTGGTTTTGAGCCTCGTTCGAAGCTTTCAAAGCGTTCGAAAGGGACAAGGGGGGGATGTGTTGGTGGTGATGGTGGAAGTGCTGACTGGCAGCGACCAGCGTACATGGTAGTGATTTAGTTTAGACCCGACATCGTAGTTATACCCTGACAAAGCGACTAATGCATATTGGAGGTCGAAGATAGATTCGATTAATACAAATGGACAAATTCCAAGCCTACTCAGTACATCGATCAAAGATTTGTTGTGTCCATTTGACATCAACAACGACGAATTCTGCCATTGGATGCCTGGTATCTATATATATTGACGGCCTGAGGTTGGGTTTCATCATGTTGTGCAATTGGTCTGTTACACAAGCTTAAAAATTACGTGGTGGATCTCGTGCGAGGCTGCCAACCTGAAGCTTACAGCCTTGTTCACTATATTCCGTCACCATCCTGCTCTTGATCCCCAGAAACTTTTCCATTCTGTCGTTTCCTCGTCAACTTACTTCTCACTCGGCAATCGCATTTTTTTCTATGGCCATCTGATAGCCTCCAACGTTATAGTCGCCTCCCATATCTCTTTCCCTCTAACCCCCCCTTCGTTTCTTTCATCTCTTCCTCGTCGACTCGAAACCTTCGAAACCCCCCCGTCGCTGTATCCTCCATCGTCGTCGTCCCTCTGATATCGCTCCTCGGCCACCATGGCGGATTCCGATGGCGAGTATGTCGCCGACGACATGTCCGATGACGACCTCATGGACCACCGCGTTACGGACGGCGACGCCCAGGCAACCCATGGCAAATCTGCACGCTCGCGCAAAGCTAAAGCCAACGCAGCCAGATCTTGGGAAAAATCAAAGCGAACATGGGAGACCAACCTGCCCGAGGAGGACCAGGATGGTATTCTCAACGTCACGGCCCTCGAGGCCGAGAAGCGGAAGCGCCTGCTTCGCGATACGACACCGCTGCAGAGAGGAATCATCCGCCATCTTGTGCTTGTGGTGGACATGTCGTTCGCCATGGCGGAGAAGGATCTGCTACCGACGCGGTACCGCCTCACCCTGAGTTTCGCCGCTGCTTTTGTGAGGGAGTTCTTTGAGCAGAACCCCATTTCCCAGCTGGGCATCGTGGGCATGCGCGATGGCGTGGCTGTGAGGATCAGCGATGTGGGAGGCAACCCGGCCGAGCACCTGGAACGACTGAAGGGCCTGGAGAACCAGGACCCCCAAGGGAACCCGAGTTTGCAGAACGCATTGGAGATGTGTCGAGGAGCGCTATTGTGAGTCTTGTCCACGGATCGCCAATGCCCTAGAGGGGAGTCTGGCGCATGCTGACCACGAGTTACCCAGCCATGCGCCATCACACGGTACACGAGAGGTTCTCATCATCTATGGGGCGTTGCTATCGAGCGACCCGGGGGATATCCACGAGACCATCGGAAACCTCATCACCGACCGAATACGCGTCACTATCGTGGGCCTCTCCGCCCAGGTGGCCATCTGCGCCGACATCTGCTCGCGGACCAACGCCGGTGACGTTTCCCAGTACAATGTCGCCATGGACGAGACCCATTTTCGTGAGCTCTTCCTAGCTGCTACTACACCACCTGTCACCCGCACAGCCGAACAGAGCACCGCCAGTCTCCTCATGATGGGCTTTCCCTCCCGGACACTCGTTCCCGGCGGCAGCACGAGCTATTGCGCCTGTCATAATAAGCCCTTCCGTGAGGGCTACCTCTGCACCCGCTGCGGCACCCGCGTTTGCCGCCTCCCTGCCGAATGTCCCGCCTGCGGTCTGACTCTTATCTTATCTACTCATCTTGCCCGGTCTTACCACCACCTCTTCCCGCTGCGGAATTGGGTCGAGGTCCCCTGGGCCGAAGCCGTCCGGTCCGCTGCCTGCTTCTCCTGTCTGGCACCCTTCCCCGAGCCACCTTCCAGGGGTAAGGCTCCCGATCGGAGTAAAGACGAAGGGGTTCGACCTTCGGGCAAAGGGGTTAGTGAAAGCGGTCGGTATGCGTGCGAGGTGTGTCAGCAGCACTTCTGCATTGACTGCGACGTCTTCGCCCATGAGGTCATTCACAACTGTCCGGGCTGTCAGAGTCTCGTACAGAAGACCACGAACGGAACTGCACACGCCAACGGTGATGTCGTCATGACATAGGATCAGAAACAGCGCCTTGAGACGATTTGGGGCACTATCGTTTTGATGGTGAAGGATATGAATTGTGCGAAGTAAATGTCTGTGAATATCTGCCAAGATAAAGCAGCATTTCTTAAAGAAAGATTAACGCCGTCAAGCAGCGGGACTGAGCGAGGCCTAAACTTCCAAGGTTCCTCAAAGCTTCCACAAGCTTCCACAAGCCTCCTCCAATAAGCCGGTCAGTCATCACCACACAAGAAACACACCTCGAGCTACGTACGTACTAGGTACGTAAATGAGATAGACATGCAAAAACCAAAAAAAACTGCAAAGTGTATCTATCTATCTATCTACACTCACTCCCTCGCCCCTCGATGCACCAAGTAAGATCCTCCCTCGACGGCCCCTATTGGGAGCTCGGCCGGATCAGGAAAGGAGGCCAATTGAGGGGGTCAATTGAGGGATGAAAACAGAAGACGGTCAGATCGATCAATAACATCACTAACTTGAACAACCTGCTAGACAACACAATCATGCCTTCAGTTATGCCTTCAATCATACCTTCAATCGCAATACCTTCAATCGCAATGCCTTCAAATTGCAATGCCTTCAATTGCAATGCCTTCTATTGCGATGCCTTTAAAGCCAGTGCCTCTAATGGTGCCTTCAATGGTGCCTTCAATAGTGCCTTCAACCGTCCCTTCAATTGTGATGCCTTAAATCGTGATGCTGTCAATTGGAGCCTCACGCGCCATGTTGTGGCGTGGACCCATATTTGGTGTGTTAAATAGCCAAGCTGGTGTGTCAAATATCCGGTCCTATTAATAATCACTAGGTATAATGCTGAACTCTAGGATAGAGTGACCTCTAAAACTAATATTTCTTCCTATAAACCTTGCTAATAGGCAACAATATACTAAAGACTTTAGACCTGGAAGAAGGAGCATAGAGCACTCAAATGCGGCCAGCTTCATAAGTTGCACCGGGTTAAGAGGCATAGTCCAAGCCATAAGCCCCTGTATCTCATTGAGTTCCTTGCAATAGACCTTAAGGCCTAGAAGCTTGGGGTTATTGGTGTCCTTTAGGCTTGCGAGCGTATTGCTGAGCATCTCGTCGGTATATCGAAGCGAGCTTCGATAGTCGTCTGCGTAGTTGTTGTGGATCGCAGGTTGGAGGGTTCGGCGCTGGAAAGGCAGGGCCATCTTGTGTGGTTGATTGTGTGTGGTTGATTGTGTGTGGTTGATTGTGTGTGGTTGATTGAGGTGTGTGATTAATTGAGGTGTGCGGTTAATTGAGCTGACTGAGTTGGTTTGACGTTGATAAAGGTTGTGGGTTAGTTCAGCTGTTCGAGGCAGATATAACTTGGGATTTTATGTCTTTGCAGTTGGTTATGTTCGAGTCATTGATCTCAATAAGGTTCATTGCGATAGTTGCTATTGCGATATGGCAATTGCTGCTTTGGTTGCTGGGTTGCAAGGCATAGGGTATAGTGCCTTTGCTATGTTATTGCTGTATTTTGCTGGGCTGCTTTGATCCCCATAATTGGGTTGTAATAAAGCTTAACTACCTTAAAAAATATATATAATTTAATCGAATAGATGCTATTAAATTAACCACTATGCTAAAAACATAGCGCGCTACTTTAAGTAGCAGCTTTGCACCCCAATTTCTCATATAACAGCACAGGCCAACAAACGACTTAAATGCATCACCACGACCACGACCACCACCGACCACCACGATACCTCTGCTGCCGCACATGCGGGTTGGAGGTGGACATGAGAGGATAGTATACCCAGGGGTAGCGCATTACAAATGTTAGGTTAATCACCTATTTTACTGCTCGGCGGTGGGAGTTTTTCTGTTTTTTTTCCCCCTTGTTGGAGCACTATTTTACAAATTGACACAGGCACCAGGAGAGAAAGGTCCATGCCTCCTACGCGGCGCATTAGGGGAATGGAGGATCTGTTTGAAAAATAAAAAGTCTTTTTTTTCTTGATCTGAGTGTTTGTCCCGAGGAGGGCACAATGTGACCCCTTCCTCATGGTTATCCAGCTTGTATGCCAGCAGAGGCTACTACCTAAACTGTTTTACATAGATCCCAACAATATGAAAAATATCGTTAATCTGACAATGTCTTTTTTGCACCTGATGTCCATCACCACTTCGCCATAGTATTCTTCTCGTGAAAATCTCCCGTTGCAGGGGAGGGCTGCCAAACTCGGGGGGGAAAAAGGAAAAAATTCTTTAAAAACGCTCAAAATGGGGAAGTTACACGAGAAGAAGCGACCGGGTTCTGTAAGTGGTAGGGAAAGTTGTGTGTGAGGGCTGTTGGACTTGGTTCCCTTTTTTACAGGTTACCGCGCTCGGCCTGCTCACGCTCAATGGCCTCGAACAGACTCTTGAAGTTACCAGCGCCGAAGCCGTCGAACTCGTTGCGCTGGATGATCTCGATGAAGACGGTAGGGCGGTCCATGAGGGGCTTGGTGAAGAGCTGGAGGAGGTAGCCGCCCTCGTCGTAGTCGATGAGGATGTTGAGACGCTCGAGGGTCTCAAACTCCTCCTTGAGCTCCCAGTTGCGGCGCTCGGTCTTGAGGCGTTGGCGCATGGAGGCATAGTATGTGGAGGGGACGTCGATGAACTCGACGCCGCGGGCGCGGAGGGCGGTGACGGCGGTGATAATGTCCGGGGTGAGGAGGGCGATGTGCTGGACGCCCGGGCCGGCGTTGAAGATGACGTACTCCTCGATCTGGGACTTCTTCTTGCCCGGGGCGGGCTCGTTGATGGGCATCTTGACGACGTTGTTGGGCGAGGCCATGACGATGGAGCTCAGGGCGGAGAACTCGGTGCAGATCTGGGAGTCGTCAACGGACCAGAAGCGGTGGAAGGAGAGGCACTGCTCGTAGAAGGCGCAGGCCGAGACCATCTCGTTCCAGGACTGGTTGCCGACGCAGTGGTCGATGCGGGCCAGGGGGACGTCCGGCATGGAGACGCTGGCGGTGCGCTTGTTCACGGAGCGGAATCCGGGGAGGAAGGGTCCCGTGTAGTTCTTACGAGAGATGAGGGTATGGGTGGTGTCACCGTATGTGCAGATGACGGCGGTCGAGACGGAGCCGTGCTCAACGTCCTTGGAGACCTTGGGGCCCTGGACGGCGATGGCGCCCTCCTCGACGGCCTTGTAGTATACGCCCTCGACATTGTCGACCTCAAAGGCCACATCCTTCACCGCGTCACCGTGGCGCTCGAGATGCTCGTACATCTCCTTGAGGAGGTTCCGGTCCGCCTTGGAGATGGGCTCATCGTCGGGGAAGTACGCATCGGAGCGCAGGGGCGAGGTGAAGACGAAGCGGACATTGTTGTTGGCGACGACGTACGAGGCGAAATACCGACTGCCGGTCTCGAGGCCCCTGTAGGCGATGGTCTTGAAACCGAAGAGGGAGGTGTAGAAGGAGGCGGCTTGCTTCGCGTTGCCCACCCACCAGGTTATGTGGTCATAGCCGGTGAAGTTGGGGGGCGGCTGGACCGCGAGGTTGTTGGTGGCGGGTCGGGAGGTGACAGTGGTGGTGGAAGTTTGAGCAGCCCGCTGGGGAGGAGAATCGGTGATAGCAGAAGGGGACATTACCACACAGACGGTACAATGGGTGTATCTCTGATATTGGGTGTTAAGGGGTAAGTAAGAGTCAAGTAAGATAGAGTAAGTTGATGGATCTCGATAGAGACTTCTTTTTGAAGACAAGTGCTAGAGAGGATGATGGTGTTGAAAAAGAGACAGGCCATCAATGGTGAGGGAGGGTATCTTGGGGTTATATAAAAGAACCCAATCCAACAGTCTCCCTCCTCCCCGGCTTAAGATTCTCCTGCTACACGTTCTTCCTCCATTGTCTTGATTGTTCCTGAGTCCTTCGCCCCCGGAAAGGCTCCGCGATGCAAAGGCATACTACGGCCCGAGTCTCCTCTATCAAACAAGCAAGGATGCGGGCCTAAGCAAGGGCAAATTCCTTTCGGGAACATCCTCGTTGGCCCCAATGGCCACACCGTGGGAATGACGGCAGACAAGAGATGCTATCAGCGGCATAAGACCTGTCCCAGGGCGCACTGCCGTAGCTGGGCCCAGGGTCACGAGCGGGGATTCCGCGTCAGACGACGGTACAACTGATATCATCGAGGGCCAACTATGGCTCCCGAGGCGTCAATTCTCCCCAATTGATGAAGCTGAAGGGCGGTAGTGCCGAACCGTAGTTGTTGGATGGGTTGTGAGGAATCGCCTGCGGAAAGCTCCCGGCCGAGCCTCCCGTGGCGGCGCCAACCGCTGAAAGCCGACGTTGGCCGTAGGCCGCCATACTTGAGCCACAACCACTGACCCCAAGGCCAACGCGGCTTTGTGTAGCTACCAAGAACTCGGCACATCCTATGACGGACTGCGGAACTGTCAGCAATCGCTCGGCAGAAGGACCCTGGGCGGCGGGATGTGGGAATTATGTAGATCGATGCGGACAGGGAGGGAGAGAGCGCGTGGAATCCCGCCCTCCCCCGCTAGAGCCGAGAGTCTCATGTGGATGTTGCCGTGTAATATCATCCATCCTCGTCCATCTTATTCAAAAGGCCCAGAAGCCCTCTGCAACCTGAACGATAAGCCGCACCTCCATCTCAAAACTCTCGAGCAATCCTTTCGTTGGCACGCGTATCTTGATCGGTTCTTCGCAAAAAGAGATTTCCATTCTTCGTTGATTGTTGATAACTGGTTGACATTGTCGACCCTTGTTTGACCATCCCAATCCGCCACCGAATCTCCCAGTCACAAAAAATCATGACAGCTGTGTCATTAAGCACACACGACATCAATGTTCTTGAAAAGATCAAGGACCCCGAGTCCAACCCCTACGCCGGGGTCGTGTTCGACTCTTCTCTGGCCCGTGACCCCAACATCACAGACACTGGTGTGTACGAGAGGGTAGTTGAGAAGGAGAAGGAAATCATCCGATCAATCCAGACGCTCGAAGCTCAGTTGAGAGATCTCGGGGCCGACAAGGGCAAGGATGCTGCCGTCAATGGCTACCGAGAGTGCCTTTCTGCCATCGAGGGTATCATTTCAGAGCATCCCAACTATGCCAGCGCCAGAAACAACCGAGTCCAAATTCTCAGAAGGTTGTATGGAGATGCTATCCTCCTCTCCGAGACCTCGGACAACTCAATGCCCTTGATCCAGAATCCTAGTCAGAGTGAGAAGAGGCAAGTGGCAGTAACAGCTCTCAACGACATGGAAACTTCCATCTCCCTCTTGTCACCGTCATCACCAACTGGCCCCATCTCTCCTCAGGCTGCTCGGACGCTCTCAATGGCACACACCCAGAGAGCAGCGGTGTACCTAAAGACAGCCAAGATGCTCCTGCACCGCTCATTGGATATGAATGACGAGCTGCGGGAATCCAAGTGGGAGAAATTGGACTTTGAAGAGGCTGCATCGCGAGACCTTGCTCTTGGCGGTCGATATGGCAACCCAATTGCGAAGGGTTTGGCCGTCAGCGTGAACCCGACAGCTAAGCTATGTGGGCAGATTGTTCGCGAGGCAATGAAGAAGGAATATGGACCATCATTTGGTGAATGAAAAGAGAGATTGAAAAGTAATTTAGAGGAGAACATCCAGAAATTGCAGATGACGTTGCTTTGAGCGTTGAGCACATAGTTGAGGAAGCAGCAGGATAGTGCAATTACGAAGACTTGGAGGGAAACCCAATCCTTCTAGAAAAGCATCTACGTTAGCCGTTGACTCAATGTTACAAATATTCATCGCCATCGCAAGCCAAACCTACCGTCGCGCAGCTTCAATGGTCTGCATTGTCGTCCGGCCCTTCTCCTTCTCCTCTCGGTTAATCCTGGTGATTGCAGCCCCGAGGCCAATCAGGACACCAAAGATAGGATCCGCAACGCGGGCGATGATGTATCTAGGCCCAGCAGACATTGTGAAGCTTGTAATGTGTGAAAACGGGTTTCGGGATGGCCGTGAGTTGAGAGAATGGCGTATTACCGTCTGTCGTTCTGCGCCTCTTTTTTTGGTTTTTGATATTCCAAACCGATCGGCGCTGGGAGATGCCGATAGGGTCGGAGCGGGGCTGGAGCATCGGAGAGAGAAAGGTCCAGGGTGCACGGGCCACCTAGATTTCTAGGGGGTCATGTGACACCGCACACTGCGACTCGCTTGCCCCAAATTGCCAACCCACAAACCCCAAATTTTGCACCAAATTCCCGATCACGATTCACGACGCCCAAAAACTTCACTTAGCACATTCCGACCACCCACGCCGGACAAGATGAAGTTCCTCAAGGTCGGCCGAGTCGCCATCATCACCCGCGGCAGATACGCCGGTAAGAAGGTACGAAACAAACCGTTTGCGAAATTCCTACGTCGTCTCCCATGGCTCTCTGCGCAACGCTTCGAAGGGGGGAGAAAAAGGATGATAGGGCTGGTGTTGAGAGGGAGAAACACCAACAAGTTTTGGTGGTTTTCTGCATGTTGCGGGCGTGAGAAGTGGCAGAGAGCGTGGGAGGAAGCGATGATATCGGGGTCTCGTTGTCACCGACATCATTGTTATATCTTTTGAAGCTCCAAGGGACTCGATCGCTGACTTGAATTGCTTTTCCGGCAGGTTGTCATCATCCAGCCCGTTGACAACGGCAACAAGCCTCACCCCTTCGGCCACGCCCTGGTCGCCGGCATTGAGCGCTACCCCTCCAAGATCACCCGCCGCATGTCCAAGACCCGCCAGGAGAAGCGAAACAAGATCAAGCCCTTCATCAAGGTCATCAACTACAACCACCTGATGCCCACCCGTTACACCCTCGAGCTCGAGGGTCTCAAGGGCACTCTGTCCAACGACACCTTCAAGGAGGTCAGCCAGCGAGAGGACGCCAAGAAGAACGTCAAGAAGGTGCTCGAGGAGCGATACACCAGCGGCAAGAACCGATGGTTCTTCACCCCTCTCAGTATGTCTTTTTGCTTGCTATCCTCCTTCTCTCGATCCGACCCCCCTCCGTCCCGCTTGCGAAAGAAACCTCCAAGCTTGGCATCGGGTTGTGTGATTCGGTCGAAATTCTCAATTGTGTGCCTTGTGGCTAACCTCTCGTTTAACAGAGTTTTAAAAAGATCGTTTCTCCATCACGGTTAGGGAGTTGGCGGGATGTAAAGAGCATCGATTGGCATTAAGGAACCCCGGTTTTTATGGGCTCAATATGAAGTTTCTTAAAAATCAGATCTCTCTTACCGCGTGACTGTTTGGTGTCAAAAAACGACGCGGATCGGACGAGCTGGACCTGGCATTTTAGGGTCAACGGTGGAGTTGCCAGTCATGTCGGTGTTTCCTAGGAGGTCATGACAACCTGAATAGACAGGGCCTTGAGGACTTCGAAATGTGTGAATGGTCAATGTCTTTTGCGAGTCATCTCGCGCCAATACAAGAAATGAACAAAAAATGAAACCCAAACAAAATGCCGGCCATACACATACGGCAAACTTCCCAAGTGATCATACAGACAGGTCCCAATATGCGAGTGTTTTTCACCCATTTCGTTTCTACATGTCTATGGCCCAACGCCGTCTAAAGTACACAATTCAGATTAGACCTTCGTGATGCAGTTCGTGCATGCTACCGCGACCTCGCGCTCTGCGCCTAGCTCTATGGCTTCACACTTCGTTATGCCTCCAACCCTCCATCAATCAAGCAGAATGTCTCAATGTCTCCAATCAGAAAAACGAAAAGGAAAAAACAAAGCTTGACGGGCCAACGCGATTATGTACGCGCATAAGCCCTGTCCAGTAGGTTTTTTTGTTAATAGTAGGGAGTAAAGAAAATGTTGAAAAGGGTCCTTAGATCGCCGTTCGCCCAGGGTTGCTAACGCTTTGGCGTTGCATCATCTTGAAGAATTCAGGTCTCATAGGCATTGCGTATTAAAAATCTCTTCTTTAGTTCCGCGGGGCCTCGTTCATGCCAAAACGGTTGGAGACCTCATTGGCGAGCTTGGAAGGATCATACTCGGGGGCATAGGTAGGAGCCAAGCCACCGAAAAGGATGAAGATGACGAAAGCAGTCAGAACAATGACGGTGAGCTTTCGGAGAATGGGCTTGCGAGCACCAAACTCAGCCCACTGTCGGTTAGCATCGCTGATGTGGTTCTTAAGCTGCTCATAGCCAAGCTTGTAGTAAACCATGCCGCCCAGGGCGATGGAGTAACCGAAGAACTGAATGCCTGTGACCTGAGTGCCCCAGATCATCATGGAGGCAGCGACAAGTAGGATATCCTTGAGGACACCGCAGAGGGTCAGGACGACGGCAGAGGTCTTGCCAATCTGTTGTGGGTTAGCTCGGTTACTCTGCAGGGATTTGAGGTGGCTATCAACGTACCAGGAAGACGACAGACACGTTCAGCATGAAGGCGCAGAGACCGTTCAGGAAGAAGGTGAAAAGACCAACGTTGTAGACGTCGACCATGGAGCACTTGGGAACCTCCCAAATCAGGGCGACAACACCGTTCATGACGGCGCAGATGGGCGCAAAGTAGTACAGCGAGACGAGGGGGTCCATCTTGTAGTCAGCGGAGCTCAGCAGGCGCTGGACCATGGTAAGTCGGAGGGCCTCGAAGATGATGCCACCAATCTGGTATAGGACACCAATGGTCACGAAGTGGATTTCTCCAATGGACGCAATAATGACACCGACAACGATGGCGGAGACGTTCAGGAACTGCCTCAGGTTGGGAGCCGAGACACCGAGAATCCAGCCGGAGATGAGAACAGCAACGGGGGTGGTGGCCTTGAGCATCTGGATGAAGGCGACAGAGAGATAGAGGTAGGTCAAGTTGCCGCAGATCAAACTCAAGCTGAAGAAGATACCGATGGGGACGACGGCGCGGAGGTAGACACGACCAGTCATCTTGACAGTCTTTCGGCCATCAAGAAGATGGGTCCATCGGGCCATGATCTGGGTGAGGATGGTCGCAAAGGTCAAGTGGAAGGTCGTCAGAATGACCGGGTAGCCTGGTGTTCGAGGGTCAGCAAAGGGCGAAGATATCGGGTGAACGGGCGCAGAAACGTACGGAAGTTGAGGGTATCGAGAATCCATTTGTTGAATAGAATGACCGAGGAGCTGAAGCCAATCCAGGCGCTGCAAGATGCTGTTAGCTGGGAGCGCATTTCCAGGCGATCTGGAGCCGAAAACTCACACAACGTAGAGGGCAGGGTGAATCGAGGGTTTGGCGCCCTGGGATTTCTCGAGGTTCGGGTTGACGGTGGGAAGAACGGGAGTAGTAGCGCGAGGCGTCTCGCCAGAGACGCGAATCTTCTCGTCGCCCGACATGGTGATTGCTCGTTGATGATGCGGAAGATTTGGTCGTGGTTGATGGAAACGATCGTGGTCGAGACGCGAGGCGCTTGAAGACAGATTTTAGGGGGGACGCGCAAACGAGCGGACGGACAGCCAAGTCCTGTAAAATGGATGGAATGGGAAAAGCGAGGCGGCGCTTGTTATGCAATTGGCGGGGCCCTGACGAGACGGGGGATCTCGTATAAAAGAAGAGAAAAAGAAGTGTCTTGCGAGCAGAAAAAGGCTTGACACGGGCAGCTTGCAAGGGGCAAGAGACAAAGGTGAAGAAGAAACAAGGAGAAGTGGGAAAAAAGAGACGAAAAAAGTTGTTCCGAGATCAGGCAAAAAGTAGACGACGACGGGGGGGGGAGGGGAGGAAGAAGGAGATTGGTAGAGGAAGAGTGAAGAGAGGGATGCAAGAGCAAAAGGGGATGATGATCCAAAGGGGGAAAGGCTAGAAGCAGGGTGAGGCGCGGCAATTAATAAACGAAAGGGTTTTTCTCACGAAATTGGTCTTTAAGCGCACGCCAGTGGATGGAGGGAGGGGCAGAGGCATTCGCTAGCAGCCCGCCCGGTATTGATCTTACGGTACCTACCTGAAGTATGTATGTACGACTAGCGACTCGAGGTAGGGGGGGGGGGGGGGG
>JABFFI010000590.1:0-18751 GCA_013623725.1 Fusarium robinianum | reverse complement strand
GCTTTATTATAACCTAATAATGGGGATCAAAGCAGCCCAGCAAAATACAGCAATAACACAATAGAGGCACTATACCCTATGCCTTGTGACCCAGCAACCAAAGCAGCAATTGCCATATCGCAATAGCAACTATCGCAATGAACCTTATTGAGATCGATAACTCAAGCATAACAAACTGCAAAGACATAAAATCCCAAGTTATCTCTGCCTCGAACAGCTGAACTAACCCACAACCTCAAATAACCACACACCTCAAACAACCACACACCTCAAACAACCACACACCTCAAACAACCACACACACAATCAACCACAAGCAACCACACAAGATGGCCCTGCCTTTCCAGCGCCGAACCCTCCAACCTACAATCCACAACAACTACGCGGACGACTATCGAAGCGAGCTTCGATATACAGACGAGATGCTTAGCAATACGCTTGCAAGCCTAAAGGAGAGCAATAGCCCCGAGCTTCAACAACTAGGCCGCAAGGTCGGCCCTTCACATATAATCAGGTTAATTGCAAATACATCATAGCAAATGTAATGTAGGTAGGTATGAGTCCAGATTTTATATCAAATGTGTCGCTCAAGGACACGACCCAGGTACAGTGTGCAAATGATAGTGGCGTAAGCGCACTGTGCTATGACACAGTGGTCTAAGTACCCCCAGTAGCTTCTCCAACATCACAGCGTGAACGAAGCTCCAATCTCACCAACGCATTATCAGCGACAAGCGGCTTCTGTCTCAGCAAGCGCGATCGCGTAGTTCTACTTCACGGAATGCTGCCTCTCCAAATGCAACAATCGCGTTGATGGCACCGCCCGCGAAGCGCCGCCGGCGGAATGTCGTTGACGCTTCAGACGACGAAGACGAGCAGCCACGCCGATCCAACACCCTGACCAACTTTCTCATCTCATCGCCGACCTCACCAACGAAGAATCGAGTGCCTACCGCATCTCCGAGCCCCTCGAAGAACAAGAATGGCAGTCTAAAACCTGCCAAGACTGTCTCGAATCGTCCAACCCGTCGAACGACGTTGCAAAAGAACAGTGCCAGCTCGAGTCCCAAGAAAGCCAAGGATGCGAGCAAGGGGAGCGAAGAAAAAGGGAAAACGGCAGACCTGAGAGCGCTCTTTTCGAAGCAAGCTCAGAGGGCGACAAAGATAGGAGGAGCGAGCGATAGAAGAACTGTTCCCCTCGACGATATAGTTAGCGACCCAATATCGGAGGATGACGAGATCTCCGAGCTCAAGGCGAGCTCATCGAGTTTCGTCAGCCAACATGTAAAAAAGAGGCTTAGGGATGGCACGCAACTAGCATCAGCAGATGCTCCCAGCGCGAGCCAGAGGTTCCTAAAACCACCCAAACCACCACAGATCGCTGTGGCCAACGATGATGCACGCCCCTGGTCGGAACGCTTTGGCCCAAGGAACCTCGAGGAGCTCGCAGTACACAAAAAGAAGGTCGCGGACGTGAGGAGATGGCTTAGCGACGTCATGGCTGGCCGGATGCGACAGCGTCTACTCATTCTCAAGGGCGCCGCAGGGTCTGGCAAGACGACCACGATGCGCCTGCTGGCGAGCGACATGGGCTGCGAGCTCCTAGAATGGCACAATCCTACCGGGAATTCTAATCTCGGCCTCGTGTCAGCATCGGCGCAGTTCGAGGAGTTCATGGGACGTGGAGGCAAGTTCGGTGCGCTGGATACGGACAGCCCCCTACCGTCCTCACAGGGCAGCTCTCATGCAGCCTCACGGAATGATTCGAAACGCATAATCCTCATCGAGGAGTTCCCAAACACCTTCTCCCGTTCGTCTACGGCCCTGACTTCATTCCGAAATACTATCCTACAATATCTTGCTTCAAACACACCGTCTCTAGCCATGTTTTCGAAACCCTCGCAGAAGGATCCAATTACGCCCGTAGTCATGGTCATCTCGGAGACCCTCCTGACTACCACATCTGCTTCCGCAGATAGTTTCACAGCTCACCGATTACTTGGGCCAGAGATCCTTCGACACCCTGGTGTCGGCGTCATCGAGTTCAACGCCATTGCGCCCTCCCTATTATTCAAGGCTCTCGAGTTAATCGTGACGAAGGAAGCCAGGAAGTCCGGCCGTAGAAGAACTCCCGGTCCGCAGGTCTTGAAGCGCCTCGGCGAGATAGGCGATATTCGGAATGCCGTGTCTTCCCTTGAGTTTCTTTGCCTCAAGGGCGACCAGCAGGCCGATTGGGGCGGCAAGGTAGGCGTCACCAAGCAAAAGAAGGCAGCTAGGGACGCGATTGGACTCACGCAGGGCGAACAAGAGAGTCTTGAACTGGTATCCCAGCGTGAGGCCAGCTTGGGGATCTTCCATGCTGTGGGAAAAGTGGTGTACAACAAGAGAGACGACGTCCCTCCGAGAGGCGACACAGTTGAAACCCTACCCAGTTTCCTCTCCCAGTATTCGCGACCCAAACGGTCCCAAGTGTCTGTTGATGCCCTCATCGACGAGACGGGGACCGATACACATACCTTCATCTCAGCACTTCACGAAAACTACGTCCCTTCGTGCGAGAGCACCGACCCCATGGATCTGTCCACCTCAATGGATTACGTCAACGAGTGCATCGAATATCTCTCCCAGAGCGACCTTCTCTGCCCATCTCGGGACATCTTCTTCGGCGGCAGAGGCGGCTTCTCCGGTCGAGACTCGGGCAGCCATCTCCTCCGCCAGGACGAAATGACCTTCCAGGTCGCTGTGCGCGGCATGCTCTTCGCGCTCCCCAACCCCGTCAAGCGGAAAACCAGCGTCATGGCCAGGGGCAGCGACGCATTCAAAATGTTCTACCCCACGAGCCTCAAGCTCTGGCGCGCCAAGGAAGAGATCGAGGGCCTCGTTGACATGTGGTCCTCCAAACTCCTCAAGGGCGAAACCGCCGCCGCTACCAAGGACCTCACCGACGGCGCCTCCGCGTTCTGTCGTCCGCAGCAAGCCAGTGCCGAATCTTCCTGGATGCATCGCCAGCAGCACAAGCGCCCCCTTGCGCAGAAACCGCAAGCCGACGAACCCCACGACTCCGCGCCCTTGCTTTCCCTCGGTAGCGCCGCCCGGCGCGAGATGCTCCTCGAGCGCCTCCCGTACATGGCACACATTGCCCGCGGACGTAGGACGTCCACTTTCCGCCTCCGCGACCTCGACAAGGTAGTCTCATTCCGCGGGATCAACGCCCCAGACGAGGAGTCAGACGCCGAAGAGGACACCGTGTCGGGCGAGGCGTGGGCGACGGACAAACCCTCCGAGGAAACCAGCCCCCGTAAACACAGCGCGAGAATCCAGGCTGGCAATGTGTCGGGGCTGTTGGCCCAGAAATTGGTGCTGAGCGACGATGACATCGAAGATTAATCCAGCGGCCGGGATGGAGTTTACGGGCGTTTTGCTGTGTATGGAAATCGACATAATGGCGATTTGATTTTTGATTTTTTTTCATTGGCTTCAAACACTGCGGTTCTAGGTCGAGGATCATTTGGGGGCGAATTACGGAATGGATCAATCACGAAAAGGGAATCGACAAGTTGCCGGGGGTGCATATTTTCATGCTTCGGATCGATATAGAACGAAAAAGGGGGGGACGCAGGCTGTCAAAGGTAGTCCAAATCATCATCACGTTGAGGTGAGCGTCTTTTCCGAGACGTCAAGTCTATCTCATATATACAACATCGCAATCTTACAGATTACAATTTCGGGTGTTCGTTCCTCCTCCTTCTCGTTCATGCCCCCGTTCACATGGCGGCGTATCCCTTGTTTTGTTTTCTCGATTCCTTCTTATCTTTTTCCTACCTAGCTTTCAGGAGATGTCCTCCTCTCTCAGGCATTGCTTAGTGGTGGAAAAGACGGATGTTCTGCTCCACAAAGGTGATGCCCAGCTTCTCGGCGGTGTCGAAGACAGGGCCGTCGTTCTGGCTGCCGCCGGGGGCGGCGAGGTACTTGGCACCAGATCGAGCAGCGCGGAAAACGTTGTCGATGAAGGGGAACTACGGGACATGTTAGTGAAAATCGAGTGATTCGGAGCTGGATAGAACTTACGAAAGCGTCACTGGACACACAGACGTCCTTGAGCTGCTTCATCCAAGCATCACGCTCCTCGGCAGAGAAGGCAGCGGGGACCTCCTCAAAGACAGCCTCGAAAGCCTCACGCTCGGGGCCATCCTTGGGAAGCTCGCCGCTGACGAGCAGGTCAATGGCGTTGCTCTTGTCGGCACGCTTGGTGCCCTTCTTCCACTTGATGCCGAGAACGCGCTCGTGGAAGCGCATCCACCAATTGTCGGCCTTGTCACCGGCAAGACGGGTGCAGTGGATACGGGACTGCTGGCCGGCACCGAGGCCGATGACCTGGCCGTTGGTGGCGTAGCAGACGGAGTTGCTCTGGGTGTACTTGAGGGTGATGGTGGCGACGGTCAAGTCGCGGGCGGCGCTCTCGGGGAGGGCAGCGGCGTCCTTGGGTGTGACGATGGTGCTGAAGGACTTGGGGGAGATCTCAACATCGTTGCGGTGCTGCTGGAGGCTGATGCCGTAGACGCTGCGGGTCTCGGTGGCGGGGGGCTTGTACTCGGGGTCGATCTGGAGGACCAGGTAGCGACCGCCCTTCTTCTTCTTGAGGATGGCGAGGGCAGCCTCCTCGTATCCGGGGGCAATAACACCGTCGGAGACCTCCTTGGAGATGATGCTGGCGGTGGGAACGTCGACGATGTCGCTGAGGGCGATGATATCACCGAAGCTGCTCATGCGGTCGGCACCGCGAGCACGGGCGTAGGCCTGAGCGAGAGGGGAGTTGTCAATGCCCTCAATATCGGTGACGAAGTAGACCTTCTTCTCCTCGGGGGTGAGGGGGAGGCCAATGGCAGCACCGGCGGGGGAGACGTGCTTGAAGCTGGCAGCAGCGGGCTTTCCGAGGGCCTGCTTGAGCTCCTTGACCAGGGGCCAGGCATTGAGGGAGTCGAGGAGGTTGATGTATCCGGGGGCGCCGCAGAGGACCTTGAAGGGGAGCTTGCCCTCGGCGACGTAGGCGGCGGCGGGCTTCTGGTGGGGGTTGGCACCGTATCGGAGGGGCATGTACTGCTCGCCGTTGCCAGCATACTCCTTGCGGAAGAACTGGGAGATGGCGGCATCGTAGTCGGCAGTGTGCTCGAAGGCCTTGAGGGCATATCGGTTGCGGCTGGACTCGGAGATCTCACCCTTCTCGAGCTCCTTGAGGAAGCCGGCGTAGTCGCTGGGGTCGCTGAGGATGGTGACACGCTTGTGGTTCTTGGCAGCGGCACGGATGAGGGTGACACCACCGATATCGATCTCCTCGACGGCCTCGGGGATACTGACGTTGACCTTGGCGACAGTATCCTTGAAGGGGTAGAGGTTGCAGATGACGTAGTCGACCTTGTTGATGTTCTGGTCGGCGAGATCCTTCTCATCGGAGGCGAGGTCCCGGGCCAGGATGCCGGCGTGGACGGCAGGATGAAGAGTCTTGACACGGCCGGCGAGCATCTCGGGGGCCTTTGTGATGGCAGAGACATCCCTAAGACATTGTCAGTCAAGTGGCCGCCGTCTCTGGCATCGAATTGGAGACTTTGGAGTCTTTGGTAATGATGATGGGAAGCCATTCCATCTCGACTTCGTTTTATATATACATACTCGACAGGGAATCCGGACTCGCGGATCATCTTGGAGGTGCCGCCGGAAGCCAGGATGCGAACACCCTGCTGGACGAGGCCCTTAGCCAGGTCCAACAGGCCGGTCTTGTCGTAGACCGAGACGATGGCGATCTTCTGCTGTGACGACATTTTTTTCTTCTTCTTCTTTCCTTGTGGAATGGAGGAATGAATTGAAAGGAGAGAGAGACGAGGAAGAAGAAAAAGACTTTCTTTAAAAGAAAAAAAAAATGGTGCAAAAAAAAAAAAGGTGTAAACAAAATCGTCGCCCGGCGAGAAGGGGGAGAGAAAAGTATGGCGGGGTAAAATCGCGATTGCGGAAGCGGGATTCGAGGAGGAGGAGGAGGGGGCGGGGCAAAAGTGTAGAAGCACAAGAAAAAGGTCATGTCGGGCAGGAATTGGTTGCATGTTTGCCCGCCCGAGAACGAGTTACATGACGAAGTACATGGGCAATTCAGCCTTATCGGTCGGCTTGGTCAAAGCTTCATTTTTTTTCGGTAGTTGCTATGGAAGTGCTCGTTTTAATTGGGAGTGGAATCGTTGAGCACTCCGTGATGAACCCAAAGATACGGAGATAGAGTTCCCAACCAACGCCTGTGATTAGACACACCAACGAAAGAGCCAAAAAGAAATATGGATCAGACGCAAAAAGAATATGTTGATGAGACTGGGATTCGAACCCAGGAGGATTGCTCCATCAGGAATCTTAAGTTGCTAAGGTAACCTTAACCTGACGCCATAACCAACTCGGCCATCTCACCGGATTGCTTGTTGGATGGTTCGCAACTACAGGTCATATTCCCGGGGGAAAGAGACCCAGAAACTCTGGGAAGGAGATACTGACGTATGTGCGATTCTTTCTATTATCCCCAGAATGAAAAAATAATGTTTCATTTGTCAAATCCTCAACTTGGAAATTGATCCATGTTTATTTGTTGTATCTCATGTGGATTTTCAGAACCATCGTCGTCTAGCTACTCCTTTGTTCAGTGTGTCTCATGTGCTACCCTGAACCACATGAATTGAGTTTCGAATCACGGTCCCATGTACGCGTCGAACACTCAAGGCGGCGGTCACTGTTTTGTTTCACGTAATGCTGGTGAAAAGTTGTAGCCGTCATATCGGGGAAATCCGTAGCTGCTAGTTGTCAGTGATTCCAGTCGAGGTAGACTTAAAGACAGGTCTGCAGTAATCTAATGCACGAGACAACTAGATATAGGTACCTAGAAGTCTGTGAAGAGACGCAACTTGACAAGACAAGTTTGCTATGCCTCGACTGATACCTAGATATAATACATTGCTGTATACCTAAAATACACCCAGACAAAGAAGCAAGCCCAAAAAATTACCAGGTTCGTCTGTGCAACCCGCATCACAAGCTCCCCATTCGTCCAACCCTCAAAGGCCCAGCCAGTTGTGGCTCGTGGCCAGACAGCAGGCACACACACCCCCCAAAACACCCCTCCTTCAGCTTCAAGCAACCTCCATCTCCCTCTCTCTCTCCCCTTCTCAATACAACAACAACACCTAATCCACCACTAGGTACCGAGCACCGAATCAAACACGCACTCATACTATACCCCCCCTCCCCCCTCCAGAAACAGACCAGCCAGTCCCTCTCTCTCTCTCCACCGGTCGGACCCATCATGGCCCGCAAGTCCCTGCGCATCCTCTGCTTCGGCGATTCCCTAACCTCAGGCTACTACTGCTGGGGCACCGAGTCCCACCCGTACTCGCTCAGGCTCGAGAACCGGCTCACGCGGGCGTTTCCCGATGTCGACTTTGAGGTCGTGCCGAATGGCGTGCCTGGTGATTTGGCTTCTTTTGAGCGATTCTACGACCGGATGAAGGCTGCCTGTACGTGAACCCGTCCATTTCGGTTTCTTGCTTGCAAGTGCATGGACAACGTCAACCATCTCATGCTCATCTCGACAAGATCTCATTGTCGCATCAATACACACCCATACATCATCATATAGACGAACGGCTAACAGACCGAAAATAAACAGGCGTCAAACAAAGATATGACTGGGCTATCGTCCTAGGAGGAACCAAGTCAGCACCCCTCTCAACAAAACATCACCCATCCCACCCCCCTCTTCATTGTCTAACATGTCTCCAGTGACATAGCATACGCCGTTCCGCCTGAGAACATCTTCATCGCCCTCCAAGAAACATGGAACGTCCCCCTCTCAAGGGGATCAAAGCTCCTGGCCCTAACCGTCCCTGAGTGCATGTCCAAAGGCACGAGGAGTACTGATTCAAGGGACGAGCTGAATAAGTACATTCTCGAGCACGAGCAACCCAATTTGTATGTTATGAACGCCCCCCTGAGTCCCCCATCTTGCCCACCCGCCACAAACTGTGCCATAATCCGACTCGCGAACCCCTAGCTGATACCGAATAGCTACTCCCTTGATCTCAAAGCCCACATCCCCTATCATTCACTTTCCGAGGAGGACCGTGAAAAGTACTGGGATGATGGCCTGCACCTCACAGACAAGGGGTACAATTGGATGGGAAACCACATTGCCGACAACCTGATAGATATTCTCCGGCGTGAAGGCATCGGCGAGTCCCTGGGTTTGACACCTGGCATCGATGATGATGATGACGACAGCAGCTTCATCTTCGAAGAGGAGGATGGCAACCCCCGCAACATCAGCGAGGGTTACGTTGTCGTCAGGAAGAAGGACTTGGACTAAGAAATCTGGCTCGCCCGCTATGCCAGTTCTAAAACCCCGAATGAACCGTTTGCCATGCTCTGGATAGGAAAACTCCGCTGGACACCGGCACCCGACACCCTCCGAAACGCCATGCGCAATGAATGCAATGTGTGCTCTGTGTTTCTTCGTTTCATTCATCATTCTCATACCGCTAGATTCGCGGCCACGAATTCCTTAGATAGAGGGTTAGCAGGACACAAGCCGGACTTTGATATAGATGCTATGAATTGACTCACGGGGAACTCGTTTTGCAATGTGTTGGTAGTCTTTTCCACCTCCTCCGCCAAGCTCTCGACGTTGGTGTCCCAGGTGCGCATCTCCTTGCCCACGATGACTTCGGCCCGTCCGCTGCCCTTCTCGCCCGAGGCCTCACCGCCCTCGAACCACACGATGCCTTCCAGCTGGTCCATCCTACCTACCAGCCGACCCTGCTCGATCATCCGTGCCGTAGTCATCTCTGCCTTGTCAGCGTCCAACCCCAGGAGGGATCCGAGAGCCTCGAAGCGGATATTGTTGTAGAGGCGGGATGCACCGAGAAGGTTGTGCTCAACAACTGCCTTGGCGAGGACAGTCGAGCCATCCGAGGTGGTTGCTAGCTGATGTGGTTGCAGGCCCTCGGCGAACTTGTTGACTTCTTCTGGCGACAGCAGACGGTCAAGGAACATCTTCTCAAGAATGCCAAATTCATCCAGCTGAACTGAGCGCTCATCCTTGTACAGACGACCCAGCGTACGACTCCTCATGGGACCAGCGGGCGCCAGGACAGCGCATTTGATAGCCATGCTGAGTGTGTGTAGGCGTTCCTCCTCAGCAACAGCAGGGGAGAAGCTGATCTCATGGTAGCGCTGGGATGCAGACAAAAAGACCCGCTTGGCGTCCTGGATACGGGCCTGGGAGAGCTTGAAGTGCAGGTTGAGGTCCGGGTCGCTCACGGTGTGCATGATGTTCTTGAGCTTGTTGATGTAGAGCTCAGCGGCTGTAGAGTCGTCCACCTCGAGGTAGTTCCGCACGATGCGGACCCAGGTGCGTGCCTTCTCCTCATCTGTGATCTTGCGCTGTGAGCTATCGAGGGGGATGTCGGCCAGCGTCTTAGCGGCGTCGAGGAAGTCCTCATTGTTCTCGTGTGCGGTGGCGATGAGCTCGCGGAGCGTGACGCCGGCGTCGACAAAGGACGAAGATGACGGCTGCGCGGCGATGGAGTCGAGGGTCCGGTTCCCGACTTCGATCCATAGGTCCTCGTTCTTCAGCTCCCGCAGCGTGGCGATGAAAGCGTATAGGACGGAACGGGTAGCCACTACGCCAAGGGCCTGGCCGAAAAAGGAGTCGATGATGGCGTTAAAGTCGTCTGCGGCGGTGGCCTCGGTGGTGATGCCCTTCGTTTCGGTGAGGAGCTGCTCGTAGAGGGGACCCTTTTCGCCCGAGGCGGACTCGACGCGTGCGATGAGTTGAAGTAATTGGGGTTGGGGCGCCATGGTTTTCGTTTTCGTAGGGATGGCGGGAGAGGATCTAACGGTGAAGAGGGAGGGGGTGGTTGAGATGACAGGCAGAGAAGTTGATGCAGGTGAGAGTGGTGCCTGCGGGCTGGAGGTTGAGGCTCCCCAGTGGCTACCTTACCTACCTGGCGTTGGAAGAAGTGTGGAGGGGCAGACAGGGGGGGACGGCAGCTATAGCGGGGTAGGTAGCTTAAAATCAATTTAGTCCATGTCTGGCGTCCTTTGCCATAGAAACCCGGGCTGGAGCCGTTGACCGAGAAGGCCGAGGCAGGGTGCCGAGGGAGACGGGACTTTGATATCCGCCGGAAGGGTCGTTTTTTTTCTTTCTTTCTTTCTAATGTGAAAACAAGGTAATTTCAAGCTGTAATGTCAGAAAGAAATTGTGATTTGTTGGGTTCAGATCCAGGAACAGGAATTTCCTTGCGATGAATGACTTGAAGATATCTCCAGACTCAAACAACCTCTTATTTCAACCAACAACTCACCAAGGCCCTTGTCTATCCGTTTATTTTCACCATATATTAAACCAGAGACGCCCCGGAAACATGGCTTCTATAACATCTAGGCAAATGATAAATGGTAGTCCCATTCTTCAAGTCTACATTCCTATGTATATGTATGCCCTCGTCCAGCCCAAAAGAGTCCGTAAACCTCGCCACCTCTCCTTCAAGTATATAAAATACTCCCATGTCTTCATAAAAAAGAAAAAGCCCAGAAGCCTAGGTACCTGCCTCAACGCGCCGTCCCCCCCCCTTGGCCTAGAAAAGTAGAATGCCCAATCACGCCCAAAACGCCCACCCTCATGAATGATAGAAATCATAGGACCAGTGCCTCCCTCCCATAGCATGTATGTATACAACTAGGTATTCACTACCCCCTCCCCCGCCCATTCTATTTGTTGTGCCAGAGCAGCGTCCTTAGCGAGTCAAAGTCGTTACAGTCCTTGTAAATGTACGTCATGCTGTTGCGCAGGCTCGACTGCAGGTCCTCCGGGTGGTACCGGAAGATGAGCATCACCATGGCCCACGAGAGGGACGCAAAGGCCGGCCAGGCGTAGTGGTTGATGGCCGAGTGCACCGGCTCGTCCGAAACGACGGGGAAGCCGTGGCCCGGCTTGACGGCGATGCGCGCGAGCGCCAGCATCACGCGCGCGAAGACGTAGATGACGATCTGCTGGTTGACCGCCGAGATCTTTCCCGTGCGCTTGGAGCGCCCGCCGAAGACGAAGTAGCCGCCCACGAGGCCGCTGAAGAAGGAGTCGTAGGTCCCTATAGGTTTTGCGATTAGCTGAAAAGAACTAGGTGGTATATGTTTTTCGAGAGAGTCCTGGGTATGTGGTTGCTGAAAACAGGTCTCGCGATGATGAGGTGATGACTGGATGACGTACCCTCCTTGCCAGGCGACGACCCAAAATACTTGAGCGCCAACATCGTCAGCTTGTAAATGACGGCGAAGCGCGCCAAGTTGCTCGCGTGGTGTCTCGTTGCCCGCAGGACGAGGGATGCTTTTGATCGGAACCTATAGTATTGCCTCGCGCATCAGCACAGAATTCTCCCAAAGCAGTCGGTCGGTCGGTCGGTCGGTCGACGGGAAGGGCGTTTGGTTTCACGTACGTTCCTGAGCGGAAGAGGAAGATCATACTACGGAGAATATAAAGTCAGCGACGGCGCACTCAAGAATACGGTCCTCCCGATGCAATGTAGGGCAATTCACTTACACCAGCGCATGCGGAAATCGCACTTTCGTCCCGTATACAGCGCCATTGCGCGCCGTCTTGATCAGCGACAGGAGATCATGGTATCGCGGGTCCCGAGCAATCCGCTCCAGCGCGTCCTATCCGCCCGTCGGTTAGTTGACAAAAAAACTCTTTCCCCCTCTCATGAATTGGGTAGGAAAATGGCAGAGATCCCAATGCGCATTACCTTGAGGACGTCGAGTGTCGACAGCGACACCATCGTGCTGGTTGGTTCTTTGAGCTCTTCGGCCGGCGGCAATCGAAGTTTGTCTTGCGACGAGTCGTCGGACAGGAGGAAATTCCGGGGGGCGTCGAAAAGCAACAAAGAGAGAGAGAGAGAGAGAGAGGACAAGGGAAGGGAATCCTTTTTTTTTTTCACCTCATCGGACGACCTATACTCTGTCTCTTGAATGATTAGATAGGATCCTCGTCCCGTGACAAAAAACAGGGAACAAAGTAGAAGCGAGTTATTATTAAGTTGATGTCCAGTGGGAGTCTCTTCGCTTCAAGGGTACTTGGTAGTTATCGGTTGCGGCGCATGTCAGCTGTCTACAAGCCTCGGTTTCTGGCTCCCGCTCGGCTTGTGTTTGCGGAGAACGGCAGCTTGGCCCGGCACAACCCCTATGACGCAGTGGCCACTAACAGCGCTAAGGTACAGAGGAATCGCCTCCAACTTAGGTACATATGTACTCTGTAGGTATGGTAGAGGGCATCGAAGCCTGAGTCTTTCACATGTGATTGATCGCCATCTACGGGTCGACGGGAAGATGGAATCTGGGGAAAATGTCCAGGTATGTACCCCAGATATCTGAGCATGTGCAAGTCATACGAAAAAAGAAAGATACGTATATTTCCCGTTGTTGGATTCAAACCTGCCTTAGTTAGGTATCCATGATATCCAGGTCCTCTCTTAAACCCCCCATCCTCCTCTTCCTTCTCCGCTAGACCGTCTCCAACCTCCTCTTTCTTTCAATTCAACCCTCGACTCCTCCCCCTCCCCTAACTCGGTACTGCATCTCCAAATCTCCAACCCGTCAACAAATAACCCAACTCCGCGCTAGTTATGCCCAGTCCAAACAGCCGTTATCCACCTCGGCAATCCCCAAAAGACACAACCCAGCCCGAGTCACTCACTCACTCAACTCAGCACCAACGCTCATGAGGCTCCCGCCACTTGACCCCTAGGATCTCAAATATCCTCCTCTCGCTCCTCGCCTCCAGTAACTCCCCCTCCGTCACCTTGACTCTCCCCGGCCCGCGCATCACGTCCTTGTACAGTCCGCGCTGGTTCAGGCGCATGCCCTTCTTCGAAGCCAGCAGTCGCATGCTCCGGTTGAAGATGTCGTTGCCCGTAAAGTACAAGAGCGCCGCCCCAATCTCCGACGCGGGCACCAGCAAAAAGTCGATGCGCCGCCAGATCGGCCGGTAGTTCTCTTCGTTGAACCCCCTGATCTCCGGGAGCACGCAGCACCCGTGCCACTTGCTCCCTTCGTTGGCTGTCCGCGATGATGCGAGTCTGGCGACGAGGAAGTTGTCCGCCTCGAGCTGCTGCACGAGTTTGTCGAGAAACACTCGTAACTGGGCCGGTGTCGTAGTGTTCGCTTTCGTGATGAGGAAATCAATGTCGCCAGAGTTCTCTGCCCTTCTTCGGTAACTCCCACTGATTATGAGCTCGACTTCATCGTCAATCTGTCCGGCTGCTTCGCGGACGACCGCCCCCAAAGCTTCGACTTCGCTTCGAGGTATTCTCGTGTTGAGGTCGTCGTAGTGTTCTATCCCAAGCAACTGATTTGCCGATAGTTTCGCATGGCGCTTCAAGTCCTCCAGCGTCCGATGCCCCTGCGCCAGCCATTGCTGCGCCTGGCTGGTCCCTACACCGTAGATCCCCAGAAACAGCTGGAGTGCCTCGTCCATCGGTTCCTTCTGAGCGTATTCCAGTCGTTGTAGCCTGTCCGTCGTGACAATTTCCTCAATCTTGTCTGCCAGTCGCGCCCCGACGCTTGGGAGCTGTATCGCCTCTTCTGCCGTCGTCACTTTGGTCTCCTGACGCTTTAGAGTGCTGATGACTCTGCGATACGCCATGGTCCGCCATTGGTCGTTGACTCGGTTGTAGTAGTCAGCCATGGACTGTAAGACTTTGATGGTGCGTGCATTTGGATTCCCCGCTTTCGCGTCCTTTGTCCCGGCTGAGTTGCAGGAGAATCGGTCCTCAAACGCAATATTCTTGCGACTCGATGTCTCTCTCTTGGATCTCCGTCTCTGAGATGGCCCGCCTTCAGATCCCGACCTTTCGTTCTCATCTGACACGCCCTCCCCCAGTTTCATGGCTGTTTTGATGTCGTCTTCGTCGATCTCCAACGGTAGATCCTTGTATTCATGCATTATCGTGATGTACTCTGACAGCTCATCGTTGTGTTGGTCTTCTGTCGGAGGTTTCGCTGTGTCGTTTTTCTTAGCCGTGCCTCCATTTGAACCAGTTGCTGATACTTTTTCTTGTTCCGGATTCGGCTCGTTGTCCAAAGTGTCTTTCGGCGATGATACAAAGCTGTCCAGGTCGAGGATGATCGGCTGCGAATCCTGGGGCAGTGGCGGTCCGGCAACTTGACTCTGATGGGGCGACTCTTCACTCCTTTCAGGCGTACCCCGAGGCGGAACATAATCCCATTTCTTCGGGTTATTGTGGGCAGGCTTGAGCTGCAACGAATGGTCCGACTCTTGCGAACTGGACAGTGCAATCGTGACATCCCCTTCGCTCACCGCTGGCTGACCTGTGAGGTGATACTTCTTCTGGTTGCACTGTAGAAGCGCTTTGAATTGGATACAATCGATGGGATAGTCATCGTTGACCACCGCCGGCGCGAGGTTCTTGTTGGTATTCTTCAAAACGCCCTCGATGTCCTTGAACTGGATATGCTTCTCAACGATGATGTGCGTCGCATCGCGGGCTGATCTCACCCACGTCGCACCAAACTCTCTGGCCTTTGTGATCCGCAGTCGTCGAGCCGGAGCAATATCATCGTCTGGGACATAGTAGAACGCCATAGTCTTCAAGATCTGTTCGCTCTCGGGGCGGAGTTTCAGCGTGGCCTCTCGCTTGCGCTTCTTCATCGTGATGCTGGGAGATTGAGTGTCTTCTCTGGCACTACTCAACTGTCGTCTGAGTGGGAACAAAGGCGTTGAACCGCTTCTTTGTAGTCCTCGTTTCGCGGGTTGCGCGGTGTCGGGGATGGGAGTGTCATCAACTAAGATCACTTCTGTGCCGAGTCTTCCCTTTAGGCCCCCCTGTGCTGTGATTGGGGTGCCTTTGATGATCTTGGCACCCTTACTCGTAACTGGTGTCGGAGCTGAAGCAATCCTCCTAGGAGTCGTCCTCTTCTTTGGAGGCTCGTCCTCCGTCAGGTCTAGAATCACGGGCGGTTGAGCAGGTGGTGAAGCCGGCTTGAGTTTTGTGGTGAAGAATCTGCGACATCGCTTTCGCGCGCGCTGTTCAAAGGAGTCGAATTCATCATCGCTGTATAGAGGCTTGAGTTGGTCGAAGAATTCGGCCTTTTCTTGTAATGAAGTCATCATGGGACACTTGTTTTGCGAGCTGGCGGTTCAGAGAAGGGAGTCCTCGCACGCCGTGAAGGAGCGCGAACAGGCCTTCATATCTGGCCCAGCAACGGTGATGCCTGTGAATCTGTCAATGCTAGGGATCCTTGTCCCATCATGTGAGCCAGGACGCAGCACCGAGGTGGGGGAGTGGTGCAGAAGACGAGAGTCGGTCATTCACGTTCAGCGGATCAATGGAGAGAGAATGAAGAGATGGGACCGATGGACGCTACCAAATCGGAGTCGACGAAATGGATGCACGACATTCCTGGAGACCACTATAAATGGCCAGGCTACAGCGCTAAGCCTTGCACCCCCAGCGCCTCCAACGCCACAGCGACGGCCCAAGGCCCAAGGGACTGGAATCCAACACACACGTCGACAACAACACAGATGAACCTCGGTGTTTTTTGGGATTGTTGCATTGGGATTTTTTTTATTGAGTATTTCAAGTAATATTTACTATATAATAGGTCAAGAAAGATGTCGGCAGCTGTGCCTTGTTGTTCCGCCCCTTTGAGCGCCTAATCCTGACCATGTTCGTCAACCATATCCATTGTGTTGTGTTGTACATGAGAACAAAAAGTGCATCATCTGCTAAGTAGTACAAGAAAGTAAAGACCCGGGTATCAATAGTTGAAGAATCGAAAAAGAGGAACTCGACGCCGTCTAATATGTACGTATTCAATGCATGGCGTCGACTGTTGCGAACGGTGTGGCTCGTCCAAAGTAGAGGTCATCCCGCCTTCGTCAGGCTAAATGAGGAGTTGAAGTTTTCACTGGGGAAACGCCATGGGCGCTGGTGGAGGCTGGCCGCCAAACATCCGGGCATCTAGCAACGGGATGCTGTTCTTCTCGTAGTGGTTGAATGCGGTGGGATCGGCAGAGTATCGACTGCCGCCCTCGTTCTCGACGTCATTGAGGACTTCTCGAGTCAGCTCCACGTAGTCGTAGGCGAACTCGCCAATCTCGGCGTCGTCGATGCCCAAGACCTCAGCCTCCTCCGAAGCGCGCAGTCGAAGACCCGGAATCATATTCATCAGGAAAAGAATCAGACAGGTGCCGGTGAAGGAGTACAGGCCGCCAGAGAAGGAGTCAGCGAGCTGATAACCCATCTGGGCCCAATGGTGATCGATCCATCCTCCGTTGATTCGTGAAACGCCATCGAGGGCAGCAATAGACTGGCTGGCGAAAAAGGCGGTGCAGATGTTACCAACAAGGCCGCCAACACCGTGGACGGCGAAGATGTCGAGTGCGTCGTCGACACCGAGGAGGAATTTGACCTTGGTGGCATAGTTGGAAAAGGCGGCCCCAAGGACTCCGAAGATAACAGCCGCCCAAGGGTGAACGTAGCCTATGTCAGGGGCGATGAGCATCACGAGTTCGGGAGCTGGGGGGTCCGTTTGAAAATATTCAACATACCTGATCCAGGGGTAATGCAGACCAGTCCGGCAACAACGCCGGAACAGAAGCCCACGGTCGACCACTTCCTCTCCAGCCTGTAGTCGAGAATACACCAGGTCAAGCCACCAACGCAGGCAGCTAGGTTAGTCACGACGGCAGCCATGACACCACGGAGGTTGGCGGCAAGAGCAGAGCCGGCGTTGAAGCCGAACCATCCAACCCAGAGGAAGACGGTGCCGATAACAATGTGTGTCACATTATGAGGACGATAATTGAGCTCATGAGTACCATGGCCGGAGCGTTTGCCCAGCATCATGGAATAAGCCAGCGCAGCGCAACCCGATGCTATATGCACAGGGGTGCCGCCAGCGTAGTCGAGGCCGCCCATCTTGGTGGACCATCCATTGGGGTTCCAAGTCCAGCAAGCGATAGGATCGTAGATGATAGTGGCCCAAATGAACATGAAGATTACGCAAGGAAGCATGCGGCCTCGCTCGGCAACGGCACCGGTGGCGAGGGCGACGGTCAGGGCGGAGAACATGCCCTGGTAGACGGCGAAGAGTATGTCGGGGATGTGCTCGGAGCTGACGGAGGGCCTAGCGAGCACATTGCGGAAACCAAAGTTGGAGAGGTCGCCGATGAAGGGACCAGCAGAGTGGGAGAAGGTGAGTGAGTAGCCCCAGAAGAACCACTGGAAACACGTCACAGCGGCGCTCATAATAGAGAGCCATACGAGAGAGAGGGCCGACTTTCGGCGGGCGAGGCCAGAGTAGAAGAAGCTTCAACAACCATTGCGTTAGTTTCTTGTATGAGTATGTTACTCCTCCAACCCGAAGACAGGTAACGAGACGATGATGGAAGCAAGTCGGAAAGCCCGGAGGATCAGATCGCATCGTGAAGAGGGATCGAAGAGGACGAAGCGAATAGAAAAGGACTCACCCAACGCCAGGAATCATTAGCAGGACCAACGCAGTGGCTGAGAGCATCCAGGCAATATCGCCAGGCTATTCGTTGCGGGCGTAAAATGTCAGCTTGCGGGCGTTCCCTCTAAACGGGTCTGCCTGTCTCCCCCGAGACGGCCCACTGTCGAAAGGACTCACTCGGTACCAAATGTTCACATCCATCTTGAGAGGGTCACCGCCTTGTGCGCCAGTGCCATTGTAGTAGGCCGGCAAGCTCCAGGGCCGGTCGATTCCTCCCATGGTGTCGTCGCGTTCCTTTTATCCTTTTGAAGGTGAAAAGAGAGATAGCTAGATAGCAAAGAGTCGGGTTGTCTGCCCTTGTAGCGCGCGTGCGGGCTGTCGCGTGTGCCACGAGCGGGCGAGGGAGGCGGGTCCTCAAAGATAAGGATGACCAGGGGGGGTTGAGTGGTGTGTGTGAGTGTGTGTGTGTGACGCAGCTGGGGGAATGGAAAGATAAGAGAGGAAGATAGATAGAGAAGAGACGCCTGAAGCGAGGAGGAGGCTGTTCCTTTTTGGCGTCGCAAGTGGCAAGATGGACGTGGATGATGGATAAAAGCTCTCCGTAGCAACGAGAAAAGCAGCTGGAGAGGGAGAGGGAGAGGGAGAGAGCCGGGTCGACGAGATTTGGGGGGGGGAGGAGGCTATGGAGACAGGGAATGGACGGGATAAGAGAGAGAAAGGAAAAAAGGGCTTTAAAAGGCGACTAGAGGCGAGTTCTAGGCCGTTATCTGGATATCCCCGTCGGGTCGGTGGCCGCTTTGCGAATGGCGGATACGTCCGTGGCGCAACCCTGGGATGCCCGCCTGTGAGGATATGTACCTAAGGTACTTAACTAACACGGGGAAGGTTTTTAAAGAGAGAGGGAGAGGGAAAAGGGAGACGGGGGGGGAGGGAGGTAATAAAAAGCAAAAAACCAAACAAAGGGGTGTGGTAAGGTGAGTGAGAGAATAAAAAGACACTCCCCGAATTTGTGGGAAAAGAATGGGATGAGATCGAGGCAAAAAAGAATCGTGCCTTGACTCTTGACTTTGGAAGGTGGGATCGTCCAAGTTATTTTTGACTCCAAAGCAGAAGGAGCGATGCTTCTTGTTGAAAAGAGTGGGGGATGAGACGGGGCTAGTCTGGTCTAGTCTCCGGGGGTCGGGGTTCGGGGCGG
>JABFFI010000589.1:0-34086 GCA_013623725.1 Fusarium robinianum | reverse complement strand
ATCCCCCTCCTCGTCTCTTACTCGCAAGCGAAACACATGAGGGGCCATAAGGCAAACCGACAATTGTGGGTTTGAAGGGTTCGCACATTGACCAGTAGGTTGGTATCACAAAGCGCACAAACCTCTCGCCTCATCCGCTCTCCCACCATCAGTTCCCGTTTTCCCATTGGAAGCCTTCTTGGTTCCCCCCTCTCCCCCTCTCCCCCCCTCCCCTTTTTCGTTTTGTAAAGAAGAAAACTCTTCCCTTTCACCATCACCACCAGAAACCAACGAGAATGCACAGGACGGCCCCCAATAAACCCATTATCGCCACTCGCCGATGACGTACCGTCCCGGATTCGCTCGTGACGGTGGTTTCCGACACGACAAGGCAACAAGGCGCTCACGAAACCGACGTGTGCGAACTTGAGCAGTGCCCCCTTTTCCGCAGATGACCTCCAACCAGACTTCGCGGCGACGTCCAATTATGATTCCCCCCTTGCCCCTCTCAACCCGCCTGTCGACAGCCCTACGATGAACAGGGATCCCGCATGGGCCTTTTGCATTAGCTCGGTCGCTGATGGACCAGGGTCGTCCGAGACAATCCCACATCTTGGCCCCCAAACCAACCCCAACCTCTTCCAGATTTCCAAGCTTGAGATCTTTGATGGCCCCCATCAACGGAAGCCCTGTTTGAACCTGACACAAAGCTCTAGGCTTCCGAGGTCTCTGCCTAGACAGCCCCAGTGCAGCCTAGAAGCCTGCATGTTCGCCCGCCAATGAAGGACGGGGCTTTTCTGTATTCGATTGAGCACACTGCGAGCCCATGCCGGTTAGAGACTGTCCAACCTCGACCCCGTTCTTTCGGGCCTTCAAGTCTCACGGTGGCACCTGACTCTGCGGTGCGTTGCCCAACACCATGGCCGGCGAGTGTCTTGCCCATGAACAGGGACTATCTGGGAGGCTGTTCAACGCTTGGGATACGCCATTATCCACCGGTCAGTCAACTGACAGGAACGATGGCGTTGTCACCATGCTTCTCACTGGCGGGCTCGAGACCTCTGGCCGGGGAGTCGGGGAGGTGGGGGGCATCTACCAACTCTCAAGCAATGACATCCAAGTCTAGATGTGCTATGGTGATTCGTCTCCTCTCCCCTGGGCCAAGCCCAGCCGCAGAGACGGGCCCTTATAGGGCTGAGGTGGAAACGCGCCAGGAATTCTGTAACTTGGGCCGTTGTATGCACTGCCGATTCCTAAACTAGGTACATCCCTGTGTTTTTCCAGTTCGAATCTACCTCGTCCGTTCTCCCACTTGTGAGTAAAGGCATACGACGGCACCGCATCTTCCCACTCGGCGCCGTACTTCTTCCGAGATCTCCCAACCTTCCGCCCCTGTTGTTGCCTTCAGGATGCCAACAGACCCTTGGCTATGTCGCCTGATGCGACCATCCTGGCTCGGGAACCAAGCCCCCTCGCTCGCTGGCAGAGGGACTACGCTCACTCCGCCGTCTCCTGTACAAGAGATAGCTACTGCGGTCCTGCCTTGAATCGGCCGAGACCTGATGCCACCACTCGGCCTATAGGTTGAAGCTCTGAAGGTCCAGTTGAGAGTTACCGTGTACCCACTGGTGTGCTTTCCGGCGGAGGTCCAAGGGCACCCGTACGCCTTGGCCAAACAGAGTTGGTTACTGGTCTGTCTTGCGCACTTCTGCCTGTGACAGAACAGAAACTTTCTTGTGTATCTCGCCCTTGAGTCACACGGCTGTTCACGGGGGCGTGTCTTCGGGCTTCATCGCAAAAGAGTTGAACTCGCAAGTGGATTCGCTGGTCCAGTTGCGGCTCAGATATTGTTGCGACCCGGGTGGTGTTACGGTGCCAGGCTGGAGTCCCTCTGCGACGAGGTCTATAAATCGCCCAAGTCCGCGCCTGATGAGGCCTGAGTCACCCATTCTATCACCCACTCACTCACTACCTTGAAGAGCACACTCAACACCATGATGCGAATCGCTGTTGCTGGAGGCACTGGCCTCGGCTACCTCATTGCTAAAGGCCTATGTGAATCCTCAACGGCCTACGGCGTTGTCGTCCTATCTCGATATGTGAGTTCTTGGGGTTCCCAGCTGGGGTGCTATTGCTAACTAAAGGGGAACAGGACCGTCCCGAATATGCGTCCCTTGGCGCCCAAGTTGTACAAGTCGACTATGACGACCCTTCAAGCTTAACCTATGCACTTCACGGCGTGCACCTTGTCATCTCCGTCGTGTCGGGAACCCAACAACTGAATCTGATCAATGCAGCGGGTCAGTGCGGCGTGCAGCTCTTCGTACCGTCCGAGTTCGAGGGATGCCTCGAAAAACGACCGTCAGAGGCCGATATGCTCGATCCTGAAGAGTCATCTTCACAGGCAAGAGCACTGCTCAGAAGGTGGGCTAGATCATCACAAATGAAGTCCACCGTTTTCTCATGTGGCATCTTCATGGAGAGATTCTTGCCCCAGGGCCTCGGCAGCATTGGCATAGGCTACGGATCCTGCCTGTCAGAAACGGGCTCCTACTTGCTCGACTTCAACACAATGACGGCCGATTTCGTGGATAAAGACGCTCGCGGACGCACAGTCCGCGTCTGCTTGACTTCTGCGTACGACGTTGCTCGCTTTGTTGTCGCGGCCGTGGAGCTTGGTCCCGGGAATTGGCCCCGGGAATTCACCATGCGCGGCGACCACTTGTCGCTCCGTGAGATCATTGAGCTGTGTGGCAGGGCTACTAACTGTGAGTCCAAATCAAGAGACCCCAAACCAAGACGGTGGCACCAGGCACTAACACGTCAATACCCAGCATCATTCCAAATACAACAACAGCAAGTCGCAAACCTGCCATCCGTAATCAATTGGTACTACTCGCAGAGCGACTTTGACAAAACTGCGTACTACCAACGTTTGCTTGCTACGGCGATAGGTCGCTACGACTTCAGAAGCACTAGCTTGAACGACATGATTGGCAGGTCGTTCCAGCCCACGTCGTTCCGCCGTTGGTTGGGAGAACAGTACGGATGACTCATCAGCGAACCTCTTTGCCTTGTTCTTCTGTATCACAAAGCGTTTTTGGATTGATGGAGCGTTTTTTCTTTCTTTCTTTTTTGTTTGTTTGTTGGTTGTTTCCTGGGTTGGCTCTCCCCTTTCTGTGGTTAGAATATGTATGGTGTTGGAACAGTGCTGGGCTCACGCTCGGTTTGCTTAGGTAGATCTGAACTTGTATGGACTGGCATCGCAGTCTCCCCTCTCATGGCCAGGTTATGCCTTTTGTTTTTGTTCCTTTGTGAGATACTTCTAGACAAGTTGGGATCTGTCACCAACGCTTGATCTATAAGTCGTCTTCATCATGGGTTACTTACCATTCGTTTAGCTTCACCCATATCTACCTCGTCAAATACCCCCAAAACCACATTGGGAAAATATCTGCAAGCTCGCTGCCCTTTCTATTCTTCATCGTCCTCCTTCTTTGAGTCTTCTTCGATGTCGAATTCATCCCCAAACTCGTCAATTATCCAAAGACAAAACTTCTCCCACTCGACCTGCCACTCCTGCATCCTCTTAGCCTTGATCCCACTACCCAAGCTTGCCTCTTTGATGCCCTTTATCCATTCCGCCTGGTTCTGGTCCTCAAAGACGGCCCACCTCACGCTATTCTCCGCCAGGCTACCTAGGCCGGCAAGCCCCAGGTTCTTCCAACCCTGGAGCGCCTGCCAGAAGTCGTGCGACATGCCGGCCGTGTCCTGGCCCAGCATGGCGGGATCGTCATTGCAGAGACTGCAAGCCACCCCCCTTGCCAGCAGCGCTGGGAGGGGGTGGGCGGTGACGGAGCCACAGAGGCGCAGGACCTCGTTAGAGATGGGACATGATTCGATGAGGATCCGCTTATCCTTGACCATGTCGATGAGGAGGGGGTGCTTGAAGAGACTGAATGCGTGGCCGATGCGTCTTGTACCGAGCAAGATTGCGTCAAAGAGATTTGAGTCGGTCTCCGTGCCGTCACCGAGGGTCTCTCCAGCGTGGAAGAAGAAGGGGAGGTTGACGCCCTCCATTGCGCACTGTTTACGGAACCAGAACAGCTCAGGCAGCAAATCTGACAAGGGTCGCCCCAAGTCCTCAGCACCCACGAGATCGAAACCAGCGATGAGGTCTGGGAACGAGATCTTGGTAGCGATACAGCAGTCCATGTTCTCGATGATGGGACGAGTTGGCACGCTGCGAAGACTTGTCCAGATGGTCGTCAGACCCCAGAAGCCCTCGCCCTCGGGTGAGTCTTTGAAGCGGGCGATCTCTTCCTCGAGAACCTCAAACATGTGGATGTAATCCTTCTCGGGTTCTTCTTGGCGATCACGGCAGTAGTTGAGGGGCCAGGTGAATCTATCCGCTCATGAGAATGGGGAACATGGGGCACGCTGATAGATCTGACTTACCGGAGTTCGGCCCAGTTTACGCCGTCACCTTTGAGCGTCTTCATGAGATGACGTAGGAAGACTCGAAACATGGGCTCGTAATGGATCATCGTGTCTACTACGAGGAAACACTTGGCAAACTTGGTCCAGATGGCGTCGATACCGTGGTGTTGTTCATGGCTATCAGTAGTTGAGAGAATGCAACGACCCTTGAGCCACTTGAGAAAGCCCAATCTACCGCCGTCGGGGAATTCGTCGGCGACCTTGGTGAGTAATAGGAAGCTCTCTGGTTTGTATGTATCCTTCCAGATGGAGCCATCAGTTATCTCGTTGGCCCTATAGCGAAAACTCAAGCCGGCGTCCTCCCTCGCCTCTGCACTGACGAGGGGCCGATCGCTCGACATGTGCATGCCAGGAAGCCGCATCAGCTCGTCCAGAAGGAAGTCAAAGTTGACCATGGCGTCCATGTGAGCATGCAAGAGACAGCCCTTGGGCATGCGACGAACGATCTTCCAAAGATTGGTCTTCTCCATCCGCTCCTTGGCCAGCATGAACATCATTCCGGGGAAGATGCACTCGTTGCTGGCCTGGGCGAGGTCCTCCTCGACCTGAGGCGTCCATATGGTGGCGTTTTCATGGTCGCGGATGCGGTCGACTATAGCACAGGCACGCTTCGCGATAGGCGAGAGGGACGCTCTGAAGGAAGCGTCGGAGCGGGTTTTTTTCTCTTGTTCGATGAGATTGGCCCGGCCGGAGAGATATTGCTGGATGAAAGGGTCAGAGGTAGACGGGATATCCTGGGCAACTTCTTCCCATTCCTCGTCGGGCAGTGTGTATTGGCCCGCCATGATAGATGAGTGGTTGTAGCTTGTTATCAGCTAGGAGGAGATCCAATCGATAGGAGACAACGGGATCAAAGATATTTCAACAAAGGCCAAGTCAACTTGTATCGGTTTGAGAAGCTCTCAGTGTTACTTAGAATCGACTGCGGGAAATGAAGAGGAAAAGTAAGAAAGAGAGATTGTCAAGTAATTGGAACGCGCGGTGGGAGGAGAACCCAATGATATACGCGGGCCCCAACCCGATAGGGCAGGTCGGTGAAACAGGACGGAGCGGGGACAAGACAAGCAGCCGCGGGAAAATGCGTATGAGGTGTGTATATGGTGAGGCTCACTTGAGGCCCGACTAGGCCCGTGGACGCGAGGATGGGATGGGGGAGAGTTGAGTCCACGGGGTTTGAGGGGATGATGCTAATGGAGGTGTTGAGATGGAATGGCAATGGGGGAAGGAACCGTTTATGACGTAGTTTTGCATAACGTTGTAAACGGTTTCTAGATGAGATCCGTCGGGATGGAAGGAACGGACAATGAACGGAGACGGAACGGAGACGGAACGGAATCCTCCGTCATCCACGTGACTGTGTGTATGCTGTCTCACACACGACGGTTGATCCTCCAAAGCAAGCTTCTGGTTCGTCAACTCTCCTTCACATCAGAGCTCCGTCCTCATCAACCATCAACCCCGTCATTACACAACCCTGGCCAATCTATGATCTGAGACAGAATGTCACCTGCCGTTGGTGGTCGATGCGTCAAATGATGGCATCCGTGTCCCCCCCGCCGAGTGTTCCGCTTTTGAGCAAACCTCCTCCTCTCCCTCCACTTATTCGCTGCGGATCGCTGGACTGCGGAACGGCCCTTTGTGCATCCCCCACAGGAATCCTACTGCCGTCTGGTGGTTCCTTGCATGTGAGATGGATGCCGCAAACACGAGCTTTTGATCAAGCAGCCAACAAACAACAAACAGAAGCAGGCAGTGTTGACAGAAAAAGCCTCAAATCCAATCTTTGCAACCTTTTCGACAATCCGGCTGGCTGTCCCTTTGGGCGACCTTCTCTCGACCGACCCTAATTCCGCTATTGTTTCCTCCGGCTAGTGCGTGTCAATCTGGCTACCAATCGAAGCATCACATCTCTATCGAATCCCATCACCTGCACGATGCATCACAGCTCCCGGCTCAAAGCTGAGCATTTACGGCCGGCCCCCTCGGTGATCAATGCCTCTGCAGTGTTCCATCTCGGTCCCCTCTCCGCATCCTACTGGTGAGGGGGTGATCAGCTCGCGTTCCGCCTCCTCCTCTTGTGACTGGATCCCCTCAGTGTGGTCGTCCAACAAGCATACGCATGTCTAGGATTGATTTCCGTGGCTTATTCGCGCTGATCCTTGAGTCCGAGCCCACTCCGGTAATGTAGCTGAGAGATTATGTCTAGGAAGGCCATGTTGTGTATGAGCCGATGAGAAAAGTATTTAAAGCCTGGTTACGTCCTAGTTATATCGGCACTTGGTGATGACCTCAGACTTTTACTTCCACAGTCGCTCTTGCCTCGGTTTCGCCTCTTCCTTCTTAGTCGTTTCAAGAGCTAAGTATCACAGATATATATATATATATCTCTGCACATTGGCAATACCTCCCACGTCAACCTCAATCCTTCACACATTTTATATATCACCTACAACTCTCTACCTAAGAACACTCTTTGTCTATATCTCCTCCAATACCTAAGATGCATTCCCTCCATTTCCTCACTCTCTTCTTTTCGTTGGCCACTGCCGCCGTTCTGCCCCGAGCCGACGACGTCCCAAGCGGTCACTGCTGCTTCACCTTGCAAGATACTGCCACCGGTGCTATCGTTGAGCAGGACGATAGCACCGGCTACATGTTTCTCGACTCAGGCCACACCAATGCTTGGTTCTGCTTGGATCTGTCCAATTCCCAGAACATCTTGCTAGATGACTTCAACAACGCCTGCTTCCTCGCCCCCTATGGCCAGTTCAAGTGCCTCGACCCTATCCCCGGCTTCCAGTCTTGGACTCTCAAGAAGAGCGGGAGCAAAACTCTGATGGCTCACGACGGGAAAACCAGATTCCACTCTTGCCCTCACCTGATTTACGGTGACAATCACGACGATATGTCCAACTGCAAGAAGATCACACTCAAGGCCCGGGGCTTCCGGGGATCGTGCAAAAACTTCGCTGCTCGTTCCAAGAGGGAATAGTTACCCTCTTCAGCCTCAACAAGTTGTATCTTGGTGGGATCCAAAATCCATCCTGCCAACATAGACGTTGCCGGAGTCTGGAACCTCGACACGATATCTCTTCGCCAGAATCACCTGGCCATCATTTCGAACGATACAAGCACCACTTTTTACTTCAATATTCCTCCTCACTTCCCGCCTTCGATCCCTCCGGGCGTCTTCGCGGGCGTGTCGAAGCCCAAGACTACATGCGGCCTCTTCTTCCATTTCCCTTTCTGCAGCGACCTCCCTCCTGGTTACCCATGCTACATGTGGACCGGCATGGTCATACAGGCCCTCTCGAACTCCAGCATGACGTGGGAGCTACTCGGCGATACTGCAGATTGGGTGCCCGTGGCTGCGATCAAGCCCGTCCCTGGTGGTGATATCCTAGTTGGCACATTCGACTGCTCCAAGGACATGTTGCGCGATGCTCAGCGGAGCGTCGCCTTTCGAGCAAAGGGCCTGAACAGTTGGAGTCTCAGATATACCCAGGCTGGTGTCGGGAACGACTGGCAAGATGGGGTTGGGGCATTCATCCACGTTTGTGCAATTAGCGAGATGCTATAAGATTTGCGGCTAGGATTGGGGGAGTGGCAGTCAGTTTTATACCTTTCTTGTATATGATTTCACTGTATATATATCTTACATTGTTTCTCATAATTCATCTTATTTACTTGCTAGTATCAAACTGCCCGATGTTACAATCCGCCACACCTCGTCAAGCGCGTCTTATCGTCCTTACAGCTTCGGCGTCATTTCCATCTCTCCTCCGTAAACAACGGCAATATCCCGCGCCAGCTGTTCTTTCGCCGTGACCTTTGGGCGATCCGGAATAGCAGACTTACCTTCAAGGAAACGGTAGAAAATATCCCGCGAGACCGCGTCTCCATCACTGCTCGCGTCCACATACAACAACATCGAAACTAACACGTCCGCGGCAGCCCAGAGTATCTCCCTTGCGTCGCCCATCAGATCGGTCAGGGAGTCGCCAACAATACAGCCCCTGACTGCACTCCACTCTCTCAGGGGATCCCAGCCACGAGGCCTCTTCGACTTGCCCTGGAACGCGGCCGCGCTCGTAACCAGCTCCTCGAGGGCATCTAGCGCGACGTATCCGCCCTTGGGATGCTTCAACGCGCGGAGGAAGTCGGTGCTCAGAACATCCGTCGTGCCCTCCCAGATGGGCAGCACGGCGCAGTCGCGGTGGAGGCGGGCGACGTTGAGGTACTCCTGCTCTTCATTCAAGAGGTAGCCAGCTCCGCCGAGGCATTCCATGCAGGAGAAGAGGAGCCGGACAGAGGCCTTGCAGACGTATGCCTTGGTGAGTTGGGTGAGGACTCGGATGAGTGGTCCTGCCTGCTTGGCTGTGGGTGTGAGCGCTTGGAGTGCTGGGGAGATGTCCGCGCTGGAGGGTGCTCCGTGTTCTGAGACGCCGAGGACGTAAGAAGTGAACATGGTGAGGAGCATGAGACCTCGGTACTCTGCTGTCATGTTGGCAAGCGTCCGCATGTGCAGCGAGCTTTCGGTCAACTTCATCCGGACACCCTTCCCAGCACCAATCTCACGAACTTGGGCGTACGCCCTTGCGATGGCCAAGCCACGACCGGCGTAGCTCATGGCCGCGACGGATGAGTGGACTCGGGTCAGTGTCAGCACAGTAGCGATCTCATGGATCCCACGGCCTTCTTGTCCGATGAGCCAGCCGCGCATGTCTTCGAGGACGAGTTCGGCGGTGGGGAGGGGCTGCGTGCCGGATTTGTTCTTCAGGCGCTGGATACGGACGCCGTTGAGGACTTCGCCGTCCGGCTTGGGGATGCCGGTAGACGTGGTGGCTTGGGGGTCGTGTTTGCGCATGGGGGCGACGAAGGTCGAGAGTCCTCCCTTGGGGGTCCTGGCGAGGAGGACCGTCATTCGGGAGTCTGTGGCCGAGGAGAACCACTTGAATCCATCTATGCTCCAGGGACCCAAGGGGATATTCTCCGCCTTGGAGGCGAGTCGCTCGTCGGGATATGGCTTGAGAACAGCCAGCGTCTCGGTCAAGGATACGTCGCTCCCGCCGGTGCGCTCGGTCATCCACTGTCCACTGGTCCAAGCATAGGAAGGATCTCGGGACGTCAAGTGGCGAAAGGCGTTTTCGAATACTCTGCGCTGGTTGGGCGTGAGCTTCGAAGAGAGCTCAGGGGTCGTGAGATGGGTCTGTAGAAGACGAGCAGCGCCGTCCTGCATCGCCGAGGGACAGGTGACGTTGGCGCAGGATGCCGTCCATAGGTGAAGGCGAAGGAATTGATACGACCTAGAGAAGGGGCCATACGGTGTATCATAACCAGCAGCGACGATACTGTACATTTCGTTAGCTTTGTCAGTTCTCAACATGCTGCATCTTGGATAAGAAACTTGCCCATGAGCTTGGCCAAAGTCCTGAAGACCGCGCCAACCCTCGCCCGTGACGAGGTCTCCCTTCCACTGCCCAAAGACATCACGTCCCGAGCCTTTAAGGTACGGTTTATTTAGTTCCGCATCGGTTATCCAGGAAAATACCTGGTCAGAGAGGACTTCGCTCCCGAGGGAAGCAACTTCAGATTCCACCTGGCTGATGACACGGCCAGGGAGGAAGACTAGTCCAGGTCAGCATCACTCACTAGCCCGCAAGGAAACCCTCTTTTCCCATGAATGAAATTCTGAAAAAGTCTCACGTTTGAAACACCTCTGGTATGATGCATCATCGTAGAACTGGTTCCCCAGAACGGGGGGATTCTGAAAGAAGCCCTTATCTGCACCTGACGCCTCCATGGCGAGAATAGGAGTAACCGCACATGTCTGTCACAAAGAGCAGAGCGCTACCCCATGGGGAAAACTTGGACTTTTAAATACTTTAATAGGGACTCCGAATGCCCGAATCACGAGTTCTGGGGTTGGTTGTGTGGTAGCAATGTCTTGTGTTAGTGTGTGGGGTAGAAGACACAAGCCGAGGCCCGCCAGCTAGTTGAGGTAGGTCGAGCGGAAGAGGTTCCGCTAGAGGGGTGTGGCATCATGGTTCGTTCGACTTTGGTTAGGATTGGGAGTTTGTGTCTGGTGGTGCGTCTTAGGAATAGTCAGGAATTAGCAGTCTGGGGTTACTCTGGGGTTTGGGGCAGGGTTCTCTATGGCTTCTACGGCATTATCCCATGTGCCATGATGTATCGGTAGAGCCGAAGGCAATAAGTGGGCTCAAGTCCATCATCCTCGGCATTGTCTACAAGTATATTGTCGACAAGTACATTGTCTCGATGATGGAGGAGTTAGGTACTGGATGGGAACTCTCAAAGATCAGATGTCTATGAACGCTTCAAGATCACACCACGTCAGTCATCGACATCTTCACGCCACAGAAAGCTTCTCATACTCCCAAAAAACCTCGAATCCCAGTTTCTCATAGAAGCCCCGTATAGCGACCATGTCGACGAACACGCCCTCAACTCCCCTCTCCCGCAAGTTCTCAATAGCCTTCACCATTAATGCCAACCCAACGCCCTTACCCCTTTGGCTCTCATCTACCCCAACGGCCGCAATAAGCCCCGTCTTCTCTCTAGACGGTACCAGGGGCAAGAAAGCGTGGGCGTCGCAGACGATTGCGGAGGGAGAACACATCAATGTCCATCCGATCTGCGCATTCGTGTCGGGATCAAACGCTACCATTACTTCGTGGTGCTGATTATAGGCGGCGAGAGTTTCATACGCCATAGACCAGGTCTAGGGACGAATTAGTCTTCATATAGATGCAGGTAAAGAGGGGGAACTGAGAATAGACTGACGAAAAGAGCCCTCTGCTTGGTCATGCATTCTTCATACAACTCTGGCGACCACGGAGAGAATCTGATGTTCATCTTGGAGACTTTCTCGAGGATTTCAGGCGGTGCAATGGAACTGCGGATGTCTTTGTACAGATCCATGACCCCTAGCTCTGTAGATGGTCGGAAACCTGCCATGAAGTAAGTATACCTACTCTACCGTAGCTGAATACGGCGATATAGATACCTCTGTGAAGAAAAAAGTCTCTCACGTCGGGTGGAAAGCCCGTTGGCATCTGCGGCCAGAATCGGGGTGTAAAAGACCCAATCTCCAACGACACCAATTCTTCACCATTAGCACGAGCCGCGTTTCTCAGCTCTATCTTTGCCTTTTCCACGAGAGCGGTCCCAAGTCCCCTGCCTTGATATTCTGGCAAAACGCCAACGGCAGCTATCCTTCCGTGCACTCCGTCTACCAGAAAGGATAGGCAGAATCCTTTCTCGTGGACGTAGTGGTGGCCGGGGAGTAGACACAGAAGCCCTCTCATCCGATTTTGTTCAATAGGCCATTTTAAGAAGATGGTCTGCCACATTTGCCATATTTTCTCGACATCTTTGTCGGAGCTGGCGAAGTCTCTAATGTCATAGTTTTCAGCCTGTGCCTCCATCTTGCTCTCGGTGACGCTGTATTGTCAACTCCCTCTTCGGTAGAGATATCGACGCGATGTGGAAACTCAGACACGGTGCTCTCTCTTCAGCTGCTAATAGGGAACTGGGCAAGCATATAAAGTGTAGGCAACAATGAGGCAAAGTAGAATTGTTCTCGCTAGCCAACTTTCGGTGTGAAGTGATGGGCCTGCGAGGAACCCCTCCAGCCAGATCCTTCGGTCGATCACGTGGATATCGTATGGCTGATGTTTTATGGATATAAAACTTCAACAAGAAAGTTATGGTGTAGAGCTATCTGTTTGTGCTCTCTAGCCAGAAAAACGTGGAGGAGACCAGAGTCCACGAGGGCTCTTTGGCCTCATGATCAGCCTCATGATCACAACCTCGTCAGAAGATTGTCTCATATCAACAACACCCACCCTTCTATGGCAACCACATCAAGTTTCCATCGGCAACTCACAAACATTAATCCGTTGTAAATGTTTAATCCGCAAGCGGTTCTTGGACGATGTCAAGCGGCATCTTGGCAAAGGCGCAGCAAACGTGCAAAGCCCCCTTTTCGACGCGTGTTGGTAATTACAAGTACTCTTGAACTCGGCAGTTTGAAGACAAGTCCCTTGGCATGTTTTTCTTCATTTGACACCAAGAGTCGTGGATTATTTGGGCGAGATTATGCTGTTTGGCTGATCCATTCAGGCTCAGATATCGGGAAAAATCATCGAACTGAAATGCATCCACATATATTCAGCCATTTCAACATGTTCAAATATTACTTTCATATCTTAAATTATCTGGCATATATTAAGCTCTTTACTTGCGGTACAGAACTTTTCAAGACTCTTAGACGGTCTTGAGTGAAGTTTCAGGGCTGATGGTTCAAAATGGAGGCCTCACATGGTGGCTCCCTTCATGACCTCTCCGGTCGCACATGATCTCCCTCCCACCCCCAAATGGAGGCTTCACCTCGTGTGGGGAACTGGAATTCAACGTGGGCCACACTTTAAAAGATCCAGCAGCAGGTGGACGTGTCAAAGGACGCGGGAAATTTACAGAGCCAAGACATAAGGATTGTCTTGGGTGAGTGCGGCGTCGTCATGCGGTCTTGGGTCTCGAAAATGGACAAGTCATACGAAAACCTCGAGGGTTAAATATCAATGCCCGTCTTCCCAAAAGGCGAGTGAATCATTTCCAGTATGTCCAGTAAATCATAAACTCATCCCGTCTCTTTCTTGGCGTTCGACCAGTGGCATCTCAACCCTCCAGCGCAGAACTTCACGGCGCAGGACTTTCCGAACTTCCATCACACGCACAATCTCTGACCATGGCCCTCAGCCGCCTCGTCAGTATGGCTCTCCGCCTAACGGAGTTGGTCTTCGCCGCCATCGTCGCGGGCGTCACGGGCAGCATCCTGCACCGCTCCCGCTCCGGCGCTTCAGGTAACGGCCGATTCATCTACGCCATGATCGTGGCCGTGGTGGGCATGCTCGTATCGTTAGTGATGCTCATTCCCTTCTCGAGCACCTTTCTCCAGTGGCCGTTGGACAACTTCATGAGCATCAATTGGTGGATTGTCTTTGGCCTCGTCGTCGGTGTAAGTATCTATCTCAGTGCGCGTCGCGACGCAGCTACTTCGCGGATGAATGCTGATGGGAAATCACTGTAGATGATGGGTGACGGTTGTAGTGGCATCTTTGACTGGGAAAACATGTCTCCGGGTGGTGACCGATGCGGCCAGTACAAGACCGTTGTCGCTTTTGCCTTCCTTTCGGCTTTCATGTGGCTTGCCTCTGGCATGATTGGCTTGTTGTGGGTGAAGAAGCGGGAGCGCCAGGTTGAACGGGCGGATGAAGCGTATTCCAAGCGACACCCTTGGTATCGCACTCGCGCCTGAATGGCGGACGGTTCGAATAACCTGGGTGATACGACTCATGGGAATTGAGAGATTTCAGGCTATCTTGTGTCGAAACATGGTGTGCCCGTCTTGATGTGGGTGGTCGACCGGAGCTTGGTGTTGAAGCACCAGCTAAGGGTACCTGGAGTACCCGCGGGATTGAAGGAAACTAATGGCTTCGTCAGAATAGTAACTCGCTCGCAACTATCATGTCGTGTTATTATCATGGCCATATTCAGTGCAACCTTGAAACAAGTTGAAATATCCGATACATACCTACCTTACCATCGACGTCATCCATGCGAAATCAGTCGAGGATCGGTCAGGAATGAAACATTCCGGGTAAATGGTTAAGATCAGCAGTTAACAAAGGCCAGTATCCATTCCTTTCAGATGCACAGTCGAAATGCAACACAACATAGATACAGATGTTGACTTTGCTGCTGATCCGTAGCCGAGAGTCATGTTCCGTTGTTTGACCCAAACTCCTCGAGTCCTCCCGAGAGGGGTTCCACCCTTGATCAAAGGATAGTACCATCGAGATCTCGCCTTCAGTAAATCTACTAGCAGATTCACTTGCGTCACTCCGCGTCTGGGTCCGAAACCAAAGCGTTTTGATGAAAACTTGGCGTCGGTTCGGTTCTCTCTATGCCGTGGGAGATAATCACCGTCATCGTACATAGACGCAGAATTCTGCAACTACTGAGATCATTTCAATGCGGCTACAGCCGGTTATCTCGCCGTCCTTTGCGATGTTCCGGAAATTCGGCCCATGGTTTATGGGTTGGTTGCAGAGTCTATGATGCAACTCGTGCAGAGCGGGGAAGCGGGAGTTCACGCCACCACAGCCACATGGTCAACGCCACAAGTCACATCAAGCTACGTCAACTCCTGCTTTCTCTTGAGCCTCCTCCGTCATCCTCCAAGGACATCCTAGGACATCCAAGGACAAACAAACCATTCGTCTCCACAAACCCCTACTTGGCGGGTTCCCCAAGTTTCTCAAGCAGGAATCAGTTCCTGTCGTTTCTATTTCCACTCCCGTATCGTCAACGTCACTTCCCGCAGGTTATGACGCGACGATTCCCCTGACCAACCCCGTCAGAGGTGCTCGCCAGCCTATCACAAATGGCATACCATGGACAAGGTTAACGGCAGTGGCAGAAGAAGCACGAATATGTGCAAGATCGGACAACGCTATGACGCGGGACGAGGTCCTGAGGGGAACTCCCCGCTCTATTCGCGAGCTGTCGATCAAGAAGTTGGCAGCTAAAGGGTTGAGGTAAGCATATCGAGATGTGAGAGCCTGGACAATCCTCGATATATAAGGGGGAGGATATCCCTTCATTCCAACAGCTTTCTTTTCATTATCATCAACAAACAACTTCAAGATACCCCTCCCTCAAACACAATCTGACTACCAAATCACAACCACATTCACAACTTACATCAACAACTCATTCACACATCATCCATCATGTCTTCTCTCATGAACAAGGTCAAGGACGCTCTTCACTCGGACAAGTCCACCGAGCAGCCCGAGGGTACCCATGGGCCACACAAGTCAAAGGTCGCCAACGCCGCCGACCCCCGAATTGACTCAGACCGCGACCATCGTGCTGCTCCCTCTGGCACCGGCGCCTACACTGAGGGCCGCATGGGTACCTCTGGAGCATACGCCTCTGAGAATCGCGCCACGGGCATGGGCACCTCAGGAATGGGTAACACGGGTATGGGCACCACTGGCACTGCCGGCGGCATGGGTGCCACCGGCCTCGGGGGTGTAGGCCACTCCTCCGGCGCTTCTTATGAACCCAACACCGAGTCCCGCTATGAGAGCCGAGACACTGGTGCCCGCTCCGGCGGCGCCTTCGGCAGTAGCACCACTCACGGAACCGGTCTCGGCGGGACTGGCGGTGCATACTCCTCCGGCCCAGCCCCCAACACTGCAGGGCCTCATCAGTCAGACATGATGAACAAGGCGGATCCCCGAATCGACAGCGATCGCGACGGCAGAGCTGCTACCCACCGAACCACTGGAGGAACTACCCTGGGTGGCACCGGCGCATACTCGTCTGGTCCGGCACCTACCACCTCCGGCCCCCATCGATCAGACATGATGAACAAGGCGGATCCGCGAATTGATAGCGACCGTGACGGCAGAGCTGCTACCCACGGAACCGGGCTCGGAGGCACTAGGGGCACATATGGCTCCGGCCCGGCTCCCAACACCGCCGGCCCGCACAAGTCGGACATGTTGAACAAGATGGACCCACAAGTCGACAGCGACCTCGACGGCAGCAAGACGATGGGCCGCGACAAGACTTTCCAGCAGTCGTAAGTCCAACAAACACTCAGACGGCCGCCTCCCGGCGTTGGTTGATCACTCCTTGACTCTTTGTTTTCTATTCCCCAGGACGAACTATGCTGGCAGGGATCCTACCGACGCGGCTCAAGTCCCCCCTTCGGTGATGCAGAAGCATATTGGACCGCCGACTATTGAGCATGATGATCATGCTCATGATCGTACTCGGCGACATAGTGTCTCGCACCAGGAGCAGCACCGCGGTCTGTAGTGGGAGGGTTTTGGTTCTAGGAAGTGTCAGTGTATAATAGTTGATATGTGGTTATGATGGTTAATGAAATCTGTTGTCTTTACAATTCGGGCTATCTCAGTGATTGATGCTTGTGACTACTAACATCCCCGATCTTATACAACACATAGCTGCAGACACAACTATAACATCACGGAGTTAACAAACCACAATACTACCAAGCTGCAGTTTAATCATTACATCCCAACACAATATCGATATCCTCGGAGTAGTTTAATTACGATCTTTTTCTTCTTTCCAGTAATACTTTCACATCTTATCTGCCACTTTCTAGAGTGTGGTGATGCTAGACTTTCGCATCTTATTCAACCCAACTCACGTGCCACATCTCAAAACCATTACACCGGGCTTGGTCACCTTGGCGAACACAACAAACCTTTGAATCACCCTTCAACAGGAAAAAAAATCAACTTTCTGGAATTCCGCGGGCATTAAATACCACCACCAGCCCACTCTTACTCTTTATCAAATCAACCTGCCACACAGTCCAGCAAAGATCCTCTGAAATAGGCAACCCCCCACCACTGCGAAGCTGCCTGCCTCATCAGGCAACCCTCACAACACATCTACCCTACACCTAAAACAACCAGAATTCGGCAACTCAACCTTGACACCCTCACACACCAACACACCACATCTCAACCAAACGGATATCCTCTCAAGAAGTCATCCAACGTCCAACTCACCTCTCCCCCCTCTTCACCATGCCATCGCCATAATGTCCTCTCCCATCCCCCAAACCCTCTGGAACGCCCGCATCCCGGTCCACATCACGCACCCCGCCTCGCCCACGACGCCTTTCATCACCAGCATCCCGCGCTTCAGCTACCTGGCCCTTCTCCTGCCTCGGCTCTCGGCCTTCTTCGACTCGCCATGCTCGAGCTTCCACTTTGAGGACGTTCAGCTGAGGAACTTGGCCGTGGGCTTGCTCGTGGATCTCTACCAGCCGAGTCTGCCTTGGAGGCTGACGGTGAATGATGGCGTGGGGTGGGACATTTCTGATACGTTTCTCAACTGTGTGAAGGAGGTGAGTTTACCAGACGTGATTTGCAGTGCTTTAAGAGGGACCATGACATGCTTTTTTTTTTTTTACGGTCTCGAAGAAGCTATCATGGCCTTAAATGCCTTCATTTCCCCAAACTCAAGACGATCATGTCAACTGACACCCGTCGTCCCCCCAGGCTGACTTCATCCGCAATGGCAACGCAAATCAAATCATGAAAATGTCCAAAGAACATACCACCCAACTCTGGAACTCTGTCATCGACAACGACTACTCCTCCTTCAACCGCATCAACACTCGCCTCCTCAACGCCCCAACCGCCCTCAGGAACATCCCTATCCGCATCTACATACCCACCAGTGCCAACCCCAGCTCACCCACCGTCCCCTCCGAGTCCGGTTCTTTCAAGGTCGTCCAGACCCTCATTCCCGCCTCTTCACCCGATCGCCGTCCCAGGCTCCTCGGGAAGGCGCTCAAGGACGCCCTGCCGGGCTTGTTCCCTAGTAGTCGGGATCCCATCCTCGCCAAGGTGGTGATGCATGGGGCAGAGGTCCCCTTTCAGGCGCCGCTGGATGAGTTGATGCGTGAGGCTGCCTATCCTGATGGTTGGCTCTGCCTCGTTGTTGCTGTATTGTGATGGATCTGGGTGTTATTTGCTGGCGTAGCAGGGACATGACACATGACACTGGTGGAAATGGCGTTTAAGGAAGAGTCAATTGCTAAGCTTTGTTTAAGAAAGAGACTTGTATTACTGTCGCGCCGTTCCTAGAGATTCTGATAGACCGTATCGGACAGAAATTACTACTAAATCTAGCCCTACTTTCAGGGTTAGCTATACAAACAATTTGCATAGGCCGACTAACACTCAAGTAAATGTAATCTTTCTCCCCATCAGACTCCGATATGCATCATCGATAGCCTTCCGCTTCTTCTTCTTCACATCTTCGTCCTCTTCTAACTCGTCCTCTTCTTCTTCAGGCTCATCCGGGCCAGAGACCTGTGGTGCCCAAACTCGAATCTGCCCATCCATATGAGAGCTGTAAATAGCTCCGATCGAGTTTCCGCCACCCATTGCGGATCCGACCTGACGACGCTCTCCTCCCGCTCCACGCCAGACGATGCTGGTGATGCGGCTCTTGTTCATCCGCCCACCTCCGGGCCCGACAGGATTTGCCAGGCTGGGACTCCGGAGGCGGGTGACAAGATCTCCCTGGTGGAGGTCGAGGACGAGGATCTCTTGGTCGTTCGGCCAGAAAAGGACCTCGTTGCCAGTGGACAAACTCGATGGAGACACGAGAATGCTTGCTGTCTTCGCATGTTGATTCTTTATCAGTGAGCCAAAGCTAGCAAGCGTGTTGGCTCCAGTCGCGGCGTCCCAGACTCGGATTTGACGGTCAAGCCCTGCCGAGATGATGAACCTCCCGTCATCTGTCCACTGCAAACCATTTACGGCGTCATCATGAGCTTGCGCGGATGCCCGGAATCGGCGGGGCTGGCCCTCATCTGCTGCCGCATCGCCATGGGCGAAGCTCTGAACGATGCCGCGCGAGTCCTCCTTGTCCAGCTGCGCAATAACGCCTCCAGCACGTCGGATATCCCACACCCGAACCTTGCCGTCCGCGTGGCCGCTCACAAGGACATGTTCATGGCGCGGACTCCACGCGGTTGACAGGACTGGGCCGCCGTGGGCAACAAGAGCCTGAACGGCAGACCCAGACTTCAAGTCCACGAGGCGCACGTTGGAGTGTTGTGTAGCGCATGCAACGACGAGATGGTCCGCTATCGGGCTCGTAGAGTGAGAGTATATCGTCGCGTTAAGATCGAAGCTCGCCGACAGAGCACATCGCTGGGTGGCCCAGAGCTTCAGCTTCTTATCATATGAGCTCGACAGAAACGCGTCTGGATCAAACGGATAGAAGGCAAGATGAGTGATGCCATGAGTATGGCCCCCCGAGGGTTCGTCTTTCTTCGCCCTGGCGATCCTATTCACTGGACGAAAAGTATGTAGCCTGTGAGGATTACCGCAACTCTCAAGGTCCCAGATCTTGATGCCGCCCTCTGCGCCGCCGGAGAGCAGGATGCGACCATCGAACTTCTCGAGCGCGAGGGCACCGACGCCTGTGCCATGGGCACGGATGTTATGGGCGCGGTCATCTACGCCCGCTTGGTCTGATCTCGTACCGATCCCGCCATTGAAGCGATGTTGAGGTGCCGGCGCAAACGCGTGAAGGAGTTCTGTGCTGACAGAACAAGCTAGCTCTTGGGGACTCAGGTCACCCAACTCGCGGCTGAGTAGGCGGGACTGCATTCATTTGGACCGTTCACAAACTTGTATGCGGATGTCCTAAATCAAAGATGGCAGAGTCGGTGGTGTTTTTGGGAGAGAACTGTTGGGGGCAAGTTCGAGTTCACTATGGGAAGTAAGTTCCTGCCTTCCTTATGTTGGTGCGTTGACTGTGAAGATGATGTCAGCCTAGAGTGGAGGAAGTGCTTCCGACCAGGGACCCGCTTCCCCACAGTTGGTCAACTTCAAATCTTTACTTTTCATCTTCATCCAAGTCAAGAAAAAGGACATCTTTTCCCAACTTTCAGCTGTTCATGGGGCTCTCTGTTCCGAACCTGAAGCCTCTGCTCGAGTGAATCCGTGCCTTGCGTCTCTGGTGCTATTGAATGTGCAACCCAAAAACATACAATGGTCCTTCACCGAAATAGCAAAGCCATCAAAATCACGGCCTTCTCTCCTTCACCCTGAATTGGCAGCGTTTTCCAACCAGACATTTTTCCATACTTTGAATCTCTCTCCATTTACCGGTGATTTTGAAAGTCGTTATGGATTCCCACAAGAACCAAAAGCGTATCGTACCAGTGCCTTGGGCAGATGAATCTCCCATGCCGGAGATGTCAGACTCAGAGCCGAGTCCCAAGGCTTCCAAACGACGACACGCAACTGTCTACGATGCGGTAGCAGGTAAGGTCTACTACAATAACAAGAATAACGCAGGCTGACTGTATGTAGGAAAGGTATCCTATAGGCTCGGTCCTGGTTCTGAGCTAGAGGCAAGCAAGTCTTTGCCACGACATCCAAAATCAGTCAGATACTCTACCAAGGATATCCCTCTGGCACCTGATGAAGTTTTATTCCGTCGCAAAGATGCTCCGGTGCGCTACTTGGAGCATGATATCTACTACGCCCACGAGCGTGCCTTGCCCCAAGGCGGCCAAGGCGTCCTACCCGACAGCGATCTCCTCAAGGGCATCCATAGCTATACCAGCGCCTTCTACGGCTCCATGCAGCGGGATCGCCCTCTACCTATTGAACGGAATGTAGCTCAGCGGAGCATGGATGAGACAGCACTCCTGGCTTTTGGCATTCTGCTTGAGGAGGCGGGCAAGGAAGTCCTTGGTCGGCGAGGCGATCTTGTCTTCACCGAAGGAGTTGAGGATGCTCCTATCTCGACCAGCAGTGGGGAAGATGGGCCCCGTGACTATGGTCGCGTTGTTGTCGGACACCATGACGTTGCGATGCGAAGAGGTCCGAAGCGAAGGAAAGTCACCGACGATGACAACGAGTGACCTAGACATCCAGAGGTCATGGGACGTAAAACCCAGAGATTCTTGGAGCGAACTAGTTGACTGGCGGGCGCAGCTGCATCCTGCCGCCGTGCTCCCCTTGATAACCACTCAGGTCGTGAAGCGAGCTGGTGATCGGCACGCCAAACGTCAAGCCCTGCAAGGAAACCCTGCCTAGTCCAGGAGACAATCCATCACAATATCCGGCCCTATATCGACGGGCTCTCGCATCAAGAGATGACCTGAGAGGGTTTCCAGCGTCGTGGGATTTGACCGAAGAAGTGGTCCGGGTCATAGAGGCTCTCTTGAGCTCAGTGGTGGAATATTGTGGCCGACGGTTCTCGAAGAGGTGGTTTTGGCTGGAGTTTGTCCGGTACCCGACCACATTCCATCGTTGTACCTCGACATCGACACCTACCGACCGGTGTCTGCTCAGGGTCTGCCTTGGTATCGGTGGGCTTGGTAGGACGAACAGGGAGTGCTAGGATCTACCCACCTACCTCGGCAAGCAACTCGTTGTTTGTTGCTGGTCCTCATCTCACCTGTATCTACGTTCACCGTCCAAACGTCATGGCCTCACCAAACCCTGTCCCCATCCAGGGTAAGTCATGGCGTCAATAAGATCGCACGTATTGGGACCACTCTCGGTGTCAGATCGATGATATCTAAGAAAAGAACTGGAGTTGCCCTTAATAGGATTATTATTCATATCAACTCTCCATCTTACATCAGGATTGACGGCATTTCTGGACCATACGGTATCTTCTCCCCGTCAACGAACGGCAATAGGAGGAATCTTGGTAACTTACCCTCCTTCCCAATGACCTCGGTTGCAACTAGGTATCTTCTCAACTCCCTGCTCAAGCACGGTCCATGGACTGACTGGCTAGCCAACATCACCATGATTAATTCTTCATCTGCAAGCCACATTTCCGACCGTCAGCTTTGGGCAGCAGATCACGAGTTTGTAATTCTGCCCGGTAACCCGTGTGTCGGTAACTAGAATCAAGTCACGCGTCAATGGACGAGCGGTTGTCCTCCATGGCAGGCTTTCCATGCCACTAAAACGGATACCCGAGACATGAGATCCCGGAGTAATTCTACGATGACCAAAACAAGTTACGAAAGTACATGGAGCCTCAGTCCGAGGTTCCGCGGGTCAACTCAATCGGCAGAGCAATCCCTTTTGCTGGCATGGGTGAGTTACTTGGCATATAGTGAGTGCAATGCAGGAGGACTTGGGGGGCGTTGGACGTTTTGTTTCACAAAAGGAAGATCAGCCAAACTTGGAAACCAGGTCGTTGGATGATCTGCATTCAGTTGCATCTGCAAGCCTTGGAAATTACCCCATATGTGCGTGCGTGCTTGTGTGTGTGTCTGTGTGTGTATGTGTGTGTGCATGTCGAGCCTTGTGAGATTCCCCCAGGTTTTGTAGCCTCTTAGACGGAGGGGAGGGAGCTCACTGTCCGGCTTCAAGGCATCTCGATCTTAGTATTGTGATCATCATCTTGCTCCTCGTTGTTGTCGTCCTCCTCACCTCCTCAGGTTCTTCATAATAACACATCAAACAACACCAACCCGAACCTCTCAGCAACTCCATGACGTGTCGTATCCATCCGGATCTTTTTGTCTTTGCTCGAAAATTCCCCGTCCCTCATTTATCCAAATGAACCGCTCCGTCCATCCCATCCATCCATCTTACGTCCCTTTGACGCCCTACCCGAGCCACTCAACGCCGCCTCCTCTACGACTTCTGCAAGGCCGCACAGATTCCCATCATCATCATCATCATCGTCATCAAACTAAACGCAAAAACAGGCCACTTGCGCCTCAATTTGAAACGGGGTCAAAAGAGGAAAGCAAAATGAGGGCATTGTAGACGCCCCCCCCTCCCTTCTCACCCTTTCCCTTGGCTCTTACATGGCATGGGCAAAAGAAACGAAAGAGAGAGAAGGAAAAGAAAAGAATTCTCCGCAAAAAGCAGCCAATTTTCGGCTTACACGGAGCACCCGCGCATCCTTCCACCCCCAGCACGGATCGCGAAGAAGACAAGCCATCCCCGACTATTGCCTTCTTTTTCCTTCCTCGTTGCCCTCCCCCCCCCTTCTCTACTTTTACAGGGCGGTAGGGCTCGGCTTTAAGAATGGTAGACTACGTATTTGATTGTTTGTTGGTTGGTTGGTTGCTCCTCGTCATTGATGAAGGGTTGGCAACGATCGAATGTCCTGTTCCCGTAACCATGGGTCTCCGCGGGAGTGATGGCGTTTAGTAACCGGGGGGTGTGTGAGCAAAGAGGTACGTACGAAGTAGTATCGACAACGGAGTTCGGATACCTAATTAGGTTCTTATGGTATAACGCCGACCTCAAAGAGTTGACGCTGCTGCGTGAGGCTGTCAAAACTGGTGTGACTCAAAACTCCACAAAGAGCGCCTCACATCTCACATACAGAGTCGTCCCCTCTCTCATCCACCCCTCCTCCTCTCACGTATGGAGTATGTGGTATTGGATCCCAGCCTCCTCCCCAGTTTGGGTATCGTCGAAGCCTCGTTTCGAGAGCAGCCGCTCTTCTTCAGAGTTCAGCCGCGAGTGGTACGTCAGAGCGCGAGGGTGACGAAGAGCGCATTTAGCAGGGACCAGGCATCGACAAACTGCTCTCATGGTCCAGCCTCCCCCCCCTTCCTCCAGGTACGTTCCCAGTCCTCAGGCCAGACCGGGGTGGGGAATATGGTTGTCTCGGCTGCGTAGCGCCGCTGTTGAAGTTGAGTGGTTGCTCGTCAAGCCATCATCATCACCACGACCAACACCCATCTCAACATCAACCGCCTTGGCGGCACGAGCAACGGTTGAAGATTTTTCATTGTTTTCCTTTCTGCAACGTGTCGCCCAGAGAAATCACATGAGGCTCCAACAACCTGCGTCCATGAGGAGCCCCGTGGACAGAGTAATAAGAGACATGGTCTCATACCGAGCATCTAGAGATGGAGAAACAGTCCGCGCGCGCGCAACGTGCACAGTCGAGGCCCTCGTCTCTTCAACGCCTTTCGCCGTTGCCGTCGTTGTCGCTCATGCGTATGTATGCCCAAGCCAAGGTACAAGTAATTATTGCGGTATCAAAACGTGCAACAGACGCTGCACGCTTGCGCGCGCGCCCGCACCGTTATTCCCCTCTCCCCCACACGCCGAGCGCCGTTGTGCTCGAGCGCGCAGCCGCTCAGACAGTAAGACGGAGGTAGGTAGGTGTGTGGGTTGTGTCGACGATGGAGACAATGCATCCTCCCCCTAGACCCCAACCCCGACGACGGACGCGTGTGACGGGGTGCGACAGCAAACGCCCAGCCCGGATGAGACGCGACAAGACGAGACGCGGAAACCTTGCTTTTTGTGCCGCCTCGTGGCCCGTGGATTGCATATTTGCCGCCGCAACGAGGGTTCCGATCGAGAATCAAATCGAGCGAGGAACAAACAAGAGATATCCACATATCCTTGCGTTGTCGTCGTCGTTGTGAGAGCCGCGCATACATACATATAGCGTTGCTGTACGGAGTATGGCGCACACGCACGCTTGACCTCTCTACTCCGTCCTAATGCCTTCGCTCGGACTCTACCAACTGCCCGTCGACTCCAGGCGACCACATCACACCGTGACACCCCCGGCGCCCGCCGATCGTTTGCTTTGTACGAAGTAGTCTTTGTTCCTGGGTCAGCAACATCACCCTGAGGTCATGTGGCCGTTGATCCGACAGACAAATGATGCACCCGAGTGCGGATACGCCAGGGATAGGGTCTGTACGTGGACAGAGCATTGGATCTCAGCTACTGGACGCTGAGCATCCCCCCCGCCCTCCCGTGCTCTCTTGTGACCGAGATGCCAGCGCAGTGACGTGATAGCAATGTACCTCTATCCTTCCATGACTTGTAATCAGTCCCGGTAGCTGCGGTAGACGATGCGGCAGGTCCTGGTGATGCTGGAGCCGCGAGATTGGACATGGGCTCGAGATCGGACCTCAGGGATGACCCAGTATCAAGAGATAGCAACTCCACCAACTTCTCCCCTCGGTGTCGTGGCTTCGGGTACCTAAGTTGACAGGAGGCACACCGATTGACCACCTTCATGTATGTCTTATCCTGAGCTGATCAGTGCATTGGCTATGCGCAAGCCAAGCCTCAACCTATGGACATTGGATCCGAGCCCAGCTGGAACCAAGGCGTACCGGGAGCGCAGAACCGATATGTATCCAAAAACCAGGTAAGCGGGCCAGAGAAACAAGTGTCGGCTGGAGTGTAATGTGACTGGTCATTGTGAACAAACTCAGAAGAAAAAAACCAGCCTCCTCCTTTCCATCTGCAACTTGCATCGTACGATATATTTAGATAACAGCCACCTTCAGCCCCCGAGGCCCCCATGAAACGAGCGCGGTCAGCCCGGCGCTCTGGAGAAACCAAGGAAGACGTAGAGCGACTAGCCGAGACTTCTCGCTTCTCACTGGGTGTCAAGTCCAGGCTCGACTTGACAGGTCCGAGTTACGTAGTTGGGGAATCCTTGACAACCGTGACGATGGCGTATTCGTCGCATGAAGGTCCGCTCCTGCAGGCCTCAGCATTGATGGGAAAATTAATAATGGAAAAGAAAAAAAAATCGTAGTCGGGGCGGGGAAAGTATAGCGAGCGGGATAATGGTGTCGATCCTAACGGACCCTTTTTCCAGTCGTGTAGTTGACTATATCCGTAGGTGACAACGTTTGTCAAATTCGCAGATGTATCCCTCCAGGGTGCCCTAGGACCAGCCGACGTCTCAAGGTCTCTCCGCATCACGATGCTCAATTTAGCGAATCATTCATTGTTGAGCCCTCTGTGGACAGGACTGGATCTGTCTAACGTACTCCGTACTTGTAGTTGAGACTGTTGCTGAGACGATATCCTCCGTCGACAACCGGCAGATGACAGGCTGTCTTCTCATGACTGAAACAGCGGAGGATCGAGTTGTCAACCATAGGTCCACCTTGGTTCGCTCGCAGTAACTGTAAGCTCGTGTTTTTGCGCTGGGATCCCTGAATTAGCTGCTGGTCGTTAAGACAGGGAAGACAACCCAACAACCCGTCAAGACAGGCAGGTAGTTTCAGAGAACACACAGATTTCGAGACAGCTGTTGGCACACTGACAGCCAGCACCTGGGCCAGATAATAGTTAAGGTTCGGGAGTATCCGTCAAGAGCGTTGGCTGGCTAGGTCGTCCCTAACCTAGACGTTTGGGTGAGCTCACCATCCAAGTGCGGAACCGGACGTCATGCCCGCCCGTTGGAGGGATGGGAACCAACACCGAGAAACGACATGTCGCAAAGCAATCAGTTCCAGAACGACGCAACGAAGGATTCGCAGCGTCGCGAGCAGGGGGACAGCAAGAAATCCCTCGCCGTATCTGTAATTGACCTTCCCAAGTCGGACTGTGATGATACCCTCATCGATGCCCAAGACACAAAACCGCTCGTGCCACTCAAAACGGCAAATTCACTCAAGCTAGTCTGAGAATTAGGAGGTTTCGTCACCAACAAAAGTGCATCTACTCCGTAGTGGCCGTAGTGGTGGTGCACCCAGGTTGGGCATCATGCACATGCGATCGTCCGGGTCGGTCGTAGGCGGGTGGCAGCAAAGTCTGGTAACAAACATCATTTGTAGGAGACGTCAATCGATCAAACGTCAATCAGCGACAGCCGAAGATTTGGCACACACCCACCCGCCCGTAACGTTGAAAGCTGAAAGTGCAACAACTGGTAACTAATGTCTCAACCCCATGTGGCGGTGGCCAGAGAAGGCTGCGACCGATGACCAAGGAGCGTCACCGAGTCCATGTCATCGGCTCCTCTGATGTCTCAGGGGGAGGCGACTCTGAAGGATGAAAAAAAATTCAAATTCAAATTCGGTGACCCCTGATGACGCTGTCTCTGTTGGTGTTAGTCGAGGGGGAAAAAAAGAGACGGGAGTTCCTGGAGATGAAGCCATGTACAGAAACATGAAGATGCAAAGAGGGATTTGACATCAACAATGAGAGAACATGGTCAGAGCGGAATGTGGCGCTCCCATCTCTCGCTTTTCACTGCGAGCATGAGCTCTCATTGGAATGTTGGCTTTCATCCCAAGCATCCCCCCTGACCGGCGCGAGACACTAGAAAACACCAAGAATTCCTAGCCTGTGGCCCACGCTGCCGCCACGTTTTTTTCTTCGGGTTCAGCTGCCCTGCTCCAGGAATCGGCCGCACCGTCTGTCTGTTCATCTCTCACAACGACTCGCACCGACCGATTGGAAGCAGATAGGAAGGGGGTAGGGGGGCGGTTGAGGGCATCTCAACCACTCGGAACAACAACGTTGTGCATCCGCTTCCCCTAGCCACCGAAACCCGCACCTTCTAGCGCATCGTGGCCAACCTTCTGGTGACTGACGATGTTGTTGGTCTTCAACCCGCCGCCTCCTGGCGTGGTTAACGGTTCTGCTAGCAACGTCTTGGCCTCTCGGAGGACTCTGAATAGAGTGCGAAGACCGCATCGGCCCGCATTCTACCCCGTAGGCGGGGGAAGGGAAGGACCGTCGTGAGGCTGGAGCTGACTCGCTCAGTTTTTCTTTTCCTTCCGCGCATGCTTTCTTTTTTCTCCTGAGACCTTTCCGCGCAAGGGGTGATGGATGGGTGGATGAGTGGATGGGAAGCAGAAGATGCCCAGGTGTGGCAACCAACTCTGCGAGGCTCGTCTGACCCAGTTCCGTGTCGTCGGTGCTCTCTCCCGGTGTGGCTTACCCAACAAGAGCCGTCGAGTTTTGGGTCTCGCGATGATAGGCAGATTGCATGCATCTAGTTCGCAGTGCTAGGTAAGGTTGAGCAAGCCTGGCACGTCCCTCGTCTTCTTCTCAAGCCGGGAACTCAAACGACGATGCGAGCAAAGGTGAAATACCATCCAGATGGGTGCCATGGGTTATCAGAGTACTTGCCGCAGCCAAGGAAAGGGTTCCGTTCTCTCTCCAGCCAAGTTCAGCCAACGACTTTGGGGACCAATGCAGCCCCTAGTCTTGTACCCGGCTTCCTCCAACATCCCCCCTTGCTCTTTGGATGCATGGCTGGTCATCGTCCCACCTATCCGCAACGCCATTCATCAGAAGGGCTTTTCTTGGTCTGTTAGCGGCGTCCCAGAGATCTGGAAGACTGCCACCGTCACCGGGGTCCCGCATCCGGACTCGTGAAGGATGGCTCAAATTGCGAGCAATCAAAAAAGTAAATGATGTTATTCATGAACAAGAAGGTAAGATGTAGGGGCGTCCGCTGGCTCAGTACCGGTACTTTCTTGGGTGGGTTGTAGAGTGACTCGGATCCCTATCGACACACCTCTGACGTCGGCAGCATTCGCCCTTTTGGGATCCGCACTAGAAAGGCCTCTGGAAGGCCATGGCCCAAGATCCGCTCCTCGATGAATGAATGGGAAAGGCAAATGGGTATGCACAGACGTCCATGGAAAAGGTGCTGGAAGCGTGGCGTCATCGACAGCCCTGTGTTTACTCGAGTTCATTCCTCTCCAGCCTTGAATTATCATAGATATGTGATGGAATCAAACGGCCTGTGTTTGATACATCCGTGGCTTGAGAAAGACCGGTTTCTTCCCATCCAGCCCGGTTCTTACGGCTCGAAGAATGCGGTCAACACAGTGACCAGGCGTTGATGGGGGAGAGAGATCTTCGCAGCATCGAGTATCGACAGGAACCCCGCCAGCCGATGGTGCAGCGCAGTTGATTCTCCGTACCTTGATCCTGGTTCCAACACCTGGTCTTGCATACAGGGCTGTCAAGACAGGGGGCTCGTGGCTCTGTATGTACGAAGTACGTACCTCCAATGTGTAGTCAGCCATGCGAGTGTCTTTTGACCGGTCATTTTGGGCCAGGACACGAGGGCCGGACGAAGACAGCGCCCCGTTTGCAGAATGATCGGTGCTTCCAATGTTCCAATGTTGATGTTACAATGCCCAGCCAGGTCCATATCGGTGTCACACTGGTCACTTGTCAGGGAATTCCAGACGACGGATGCCTCTCTCTCTCTCTCTCTCTCTCAGCGCAACTCCCGTCACCTGCGGGGAACGGGCAGAAATGGAGCCCAAGATCCAGGTTCGGACGGAGGGGGACGTTGGGCATTAAGACTTTCAAGAGAGATCGTCGCCATTGATGCCAATCCGCCGGATCCCCGGATCGACAGCACCACTCAAACCGTGTCGATTAACCGATGTTGCAAGCGTGCGTGCCTTGGCCGGGGGAACTGGTCAGTCATGTAAGGTACAGAATACCAGCTGCATCGGCAACAAAGACGGTGGCTCGGTTGGTGATTGATGTCTTGGGTAAAATGCGTACATAGTAGTCAACTCGGCCGATTTGAGCATCGAAGCCGGGGTTGGCGAATTTTTTTCTTCTTGGTCATACGGCGAGTCAGATCGAGCGCAGGTTTGAGGCCGTCGGCCTGCACGAACGGCCGCGCGACCCCATTCATGATCATTCACACGTTCCTTGCATCGGCGGCTATGGCGAACGCGACATGGGCGCGCGCACGGGCTTGGGCCATGGATCACACTGATAGCATGGCAGTTGAAGGCTGAGTTACCTAGGTACTCTAGGCGGCCTGTCGGACGGGACACGGAGCGTCGGTTGGTGTCTTCCGACATGCAAGCAATGCGTCGTCCACCTGCAATCCGGTCGGCAGCAAAGGCGCGTTCGGCAGATTCGCCATATATCCGTTCGATAGACCCTGTTGTGGGTGGGTTTATTGCTGCTTGCCGTGATGAGTTGAGAGTGAGGGCGAGGTTCCAGAAGCCTTGAAGACCTACCCTACCCACATAAAATGGACGGAGTATAGGTACTTCCGTACTTGGCATTTGAATGACCCCAGTTATCAAGGCTGGTGGATCAGGAATTACAAAGCCACCTCGCGGCCACGGCGCCCGCCCCTCCGAAGGGAAAGAGAAATAAAGAAAAAGAAAAAGAAAAAAAAAAGAAAAAAAAGTCGCACAGCCTTCAGTCTCCCTCCAGACCTCACAAACATACCTCTAGTTATCCCCTTCGCGGTGGTGCACAACTACGTAGCTAGTTGCATAGCTCCACCCCCAGTTTGTCGGAGGGGCCGTGACATCGAGGGCGGCATTTTGTCATCCTGACAAACAAAACGTGCGAAGATCCATCGGTGATGCGGCTGATGGACCGCAGATTGTGATGGAGAAGGATGATCAAAGATCAGAAGTTCAGAAAGAGGCGGTGACGGGTCTTTTTGGTGCTCATGTGTGTGCGCCTGCGGCCGTTGGCGCAGATGTTTGAAGCGTGCTTGCTTTATTAGTCCACCCAGAAGGCCTTCTCGAGTTGGTTGTTGAACTTGTCGGTCAAGGTGTGGAGAAGAAGCTAGAGAATCCTGACCAGCCAGCCAGTCTTGGTCCGCACGATGGGAGCTGAAGTGAAGCGGCCAGAGATAGAAAATCCACGGCGGCTGGTGGTTTTCGCTCTGCATATGGGCGGATACAGCGGGTGCTTCGCATAACATCCTCCGCTCCTTGCTCCCCGTCACAGAATAGATTGACTGGTGCTAATCTTTGCCTGGCCATGCCAACACGTCCTAGGCTGTGGGCTTCGTCTCATGAGGGTGGCACTACTCCATCGAATGCACGTACGTCGCTCGAGCAGACCACGCAGACATGGTGAAGCACTCCGTAATACTTCGTACTGACATACCGGATAGAGCAAGTACCGTGCGGCGATGGGCCATGTCAACATGGATGAATCGCTGTAGCGCATGGCACGGGAGTTGAGGCGGGATAAGTCGTCATACACCCTGCTCCAAGCCAGACATTGGCCCCCCTGCAATAAATGATAGTAGCTTTTGCCCTGTTCGCCCCATCCGATGTGTCGAATGTTGGAAGTTTTGGAAGGACTGGTAGAAGTCACAGAAGACTCGTTACCCTAGCTCATACCGTTGCGATTGGACCTCCCAGCCGAGGCAGGCCCACTGGAATCTCCTCAGCCCACGCCGTGTCGTATCAGGTTAAAGTGTACGCATGCCGGCAGTCATGTACTCTGTTGGTACAGGTCCTCGTCGTGTCTGGCGAGGTTGTCTCTCGGCTCTCTTTCAACTATTCTTGGCGTCAAAGGAGAAGTCGGAACCCATCAAGGTCCGTCCCGTTGGCCGGTTGAGGGAACCAGCCGTCACGATAACACATCACAAGTTATTTGCCAGGCGTCCCGGGCCGTTGTGCTCAGGATTGTGTAGTCAGCTACTGTCGATGCCTCCGCCGGAGTTTGGCGGCGCACATGACCCAAGCCCATAAGCTCGTGGACGGCGTGACGACCACCAATTCCCATTCTTGGATCGATATTGGTAACAAGGCGCCCTATCAGAGGATACCTGGGGTGGCTCAGGTATCTGACAGTTTGGGGGACAGCCAGGGCCAGTGCATCTACCGATTGGATGACAAGAGTCACATCTGAAGCGCATCGGGACTTGGGGCTCGTTTGAAGTACCCCTTGTTAGTGGGAGGGATCGACATGGGACGTTTCCCAGGTGGTAACGAAGCGCTCAGCGTGGGCTGGGACCTGAGGCTGTTGGTTCAATCCTATCTGGATCTTCCAGTCAGCAGGGCCATCACTTTGGCGTGGGACTGACTCAGTGACCACGCTCTCATTTCGACGTCCATTGTCCGGTCTCTTGGATAATAATGGAGGAGTGAACTAGCGAAGGGCCTTGACCACAATGTGGTCTGCATCGAGAATTGGCAACTGGCCGGTGTATAATAGTTCCGGGGTGGGACGTGTTCGCCCGTCATTCTCTAGAGTCCTCCTTGTTCTTCTTCTTTTTCTCCCTTGTCCGATGATGTTCATATGATGTCGTTTACTTAAGGGCAGATTTGGGTGCAAAATTGAGGCGGACTGACATGACGACCATACGGGTACCTGGATTTCACAGAGGCGGCGTGGGCACGGAGCGAGGTGTGGCCCGAGTTTCCGATCCGATCAAGGATGCGGTTGGATGGAAGTTGGGCCCAACATCGCATTGGGGAGGACCACCTGCGCATGGCTCCCTCATTGAGGTTCGGCAAGTCACGTCGCTCGGCATCGCTTTCCACGCCCAACCTTCCCTCACCTGCAAGTGGTCTCACGTGGCTCAAACGTCCCCCAAAAGGCCCAGGTGACTTGCGGCGACGGGGAGCGCTGGGGAAGAGCAACCGGGGAGGACGCTGCTTTTATCGCCGCCTTCATGTCTCCAGCCAGCCAGGCGCGGTGATTGCCATCATGCTTTACGGAGCACTCCGTATTTGTTGTCGTGGCTGGCTACTGACTGGGTAGGTGCCTGCGCGCCTGCCTACCTACGTATGTACGACGAAGTAATATGTAATTCAGCCATTGGAGGCGGAATCCAGGGATGGATGTCATCGGGCTTGGTTGGACTCGGACGGGATACGGGGTATCACAAGTGCGCCGCCTGGACGTCCATCCTCCAACGAATATCTTCAGTGGCTATCGATATCGGGCATATTCGATGCTTTGACCCCTTCCCCCCCCTTCCGTATGGAACGAGCTCCAGCCAAACTTACAAGTAGGTAGGTTCTTGATGATCTGCAGTGCGCCCAACCTTCTCACCGTCTTCTTGATTTGGATTGGATGCCGAGCTATGCTGTTGCCGTCTCTCCAACTTTTGGCTCGAATTACAAGTTACCCTAGAACCCAACCGGACTATTCAACAGTGATCACCATGGGCTTCAACCCGTCCGGAGACGTATCCGTCGACTTAGTTTCAAACCCAGCCCAGAGGAAAACCAGGCCCAGTGGAGCCTCAGTATCAAACCCTTTGGCCCCGTCGCGCGCTACACGGCGCCCCAAGGTCCTGGTCTGCTTCCACTAGACGCCAAAGGGCATTCCCTGAGGTGTACTATCCCCCATCGGGCCACCCTCAGGTACCCTGCCAGGTACGTACCTGCCTTCTGTGCATCCTGCACGGGCGGCATTACGTCTCATCCACCCGTTGTACCTCCTCGGTCCAGCTTTTGGTTGCGTCCTCCGCAGACCGCGCATCTCCGCCATCAACGCCGCGCCATTTGCTATACCCGCCACTTCATACTCCAGCAGAAGTTGCGGTGTTGGATGGATAGTGTCGCATCTCGCGCTTGTTTCTGCGTTTTCTCCTGCTTGGTCGCGTTGCGTGCTGCGTGTGCGCGATCTCATCTGCTTCCCCATCTCGTCTCTTTCCATCATTTGGGCCCCATCTCTCACCCACGCCCCCCCCTTCCTCATACGAGTGGCAGTGACCAAACCGAACGACCTCGACTTCAAGCGTTATTGCTGTCGTTGCTGCTGCTGCCGCTGCTGCTCTATACCCGTATACCCGCAGCAGACCGAACACCACCCCCTGACTGCCGAGTATCAGCAGTACCTACCAGCCAGCTTCTTCTACCTTTGAGATACCTATCGCCAGGGCAGCGCTGCCTCTCTCTGTCTCCCGTCGTCTCTCCGCCTCGCTTGTCAACCGTTTCCCGAACCGCAACGACATTGCCCGTTGTCTGTCTGTCTCTGACGCACGGCACCGAGTACCTACGGACCCAGCCCAGTCGGTTCCAGGTACAGTGACCTCTGCCCACCCCCATCGGCAGGTGGGTGCGTCTAGGTGGTGGCAGAAAAAAACGGGCAGACAGGGGACCTCGTCAACATCAAATCCCCAAGGTCGCCGCCAAGGGAGCCAGGTTCTCTCGACACCCTGGCCCTGTTAGCTTCCCTCCGACTGTCAACTCGGCAGGGTCGGTTGCTCAATTGGCTCCCAGCAGCCTCTCGTCTCGTCGCTCACCCCGGCAGACCGTCTTTTGTGCCTTGAGCCTTGAGGCTGTCGGCCCCATCAGTCCCATTCAGTCCCATCGGTCCCAGCGATTCTGCGCTTCGACTCGTACCGGCCGACATCATACCTACCCAGACTCCATCCTCACTCGCTCGCCAAACTTGCGCTTTCCACTCGCATCCTCTTCCTTTCGATCAGCTCTCTCCAGCGTTCCCAGCGTTCCCAGTGCGTCCCCTTCGCCCTCTCGTCTTC
>JABFFI010000588.1:0-15688 GCA_013623725.1 Fusarium robinianum | reverse complement strand
GTCTGACGGTCACCAATGATCAGCTCACGCTGGCCACGGCCGACGGGAACCATGGCGTCGATGGACTTGAGACCGGTCTGAACGGGCTCGTGGACGGACTTTCGGGGAAGAATGCCGGGAGCCTTGAGCTGGGCACGGCGCCTCTCCTTGGTGTTGATGGGGCCCTTGCCATCAATAGGGTTGCCGAGAGCGTCGACGACACGGCCGAGCATCTCGGGACCGACGGGGATATCCACCTGGTTATCGTGTTAGAAAGCAGTCTTGGGATCATGCTGGCTGTGACTTCGCCGGGTGAATCCTTACAATCTCGCCGGTACGCTTGACGGTCTCACCCTCCCTGACCAGACGATCGGAACCGAACAGCACGACACCGACCTGGCCGGCCTCGAGGTTCATGCACATACCCTTGACACCAGAAGCGAACCTGTTGTTGATTAGCCGCCGGACGCCATCAAAGCGGTCGCTATTTTTCTCATCACGTACTCGACAAGCTCCTCAGCCTGGACGTTGGCCATGCCGTGCACACGGGCGATACCATCACTAGAGAGACAACATCAGCATTGATCGATAACCCAATTGAGTCCTCCCGAGGCCGATTGATGGGGTGGGCGAGAGGTGCGGTCCCACGAAGCCCTCTTCGCTCAGCCTCGTCTGGATGATCGAGTGGTCCACATACCCGACGGAAAGGACACGGCCAGTCTCAGCAAGACCGGTCTCCTCCTGGACACCTCGAATTCGCTGCTCGAGGATGGAAGACACCTCGGTGGGAGTGGCCTTGGCCTCGGAGGCGTAGTATCGGGCGGCGTTGATGGCAACGGCGGGTGCGGCATTTCGGACCTGGGTGGTGAAAAACAAGTTAGCCGAAGCCCGAAAGTGCCACGAGGGCTCCAGCGACAACAGCAGCGACAAACGGCGCGAAAAAGCTCAATCGAGTCGAGTGCGAGGTATCCGGAGACCCAATTGAGCTCTCTCGATGAATTGTCGATGAATGCACCTCGTCTGGAGCGGCTGGTCGATGGGCTTGAGGCCGATTCGGGGCTCGGGAGCATGACTTACCGCGGCGACCCTGCCAGCAGCAGAGACGGCGCCGACGGCGCGCGTCGACTGTCGAAGGGCGTTCCGGAACATATTAAGAGAGGTAGAGGGGGTTTGGAGATGAAAGGAGAGCAATTGCAACAAGGTGCAATTGGAGGGAGGGGAGATTGGGGAGTGCGGTGCTGCCTTTGCAGAAGAGCAAATGGAGTTTTTTGAGGAGGAACCGGTGATGGAGAGCAGAGTCTGTCTGAGGGATGAGGTGGGGCACAGCTGGTCCGACCGCCCAATCATGATTCACTGCGCGGTTTTGCCTGGATTTCCCGAGGCAGCCTTAACAATTTCTCTAGCTTGCTCCCCTTCGGAGCTTCATTTCGTCCGCCGAGCTGACGTCGGACCAAAATGGAGAATACTCGACAATGTCTGTCAATGGTCAGGTACATAAACTAGGCAACGGCATCAACAAAGGGCATCATCAAAAGTCAATTGAGCAACAGTCGGATCTACAGCTATCGCGCATCTTCGGCAATTGATCTCGATTGCACCACCAGATCCCGCCCGCCCCGGCTTTCTGATAGTCCTCAGCTCCCTCATGGTTGCGCTGACGGCCTGGCGCCGCCCGCCGAAACTCGCATCTTGAGCAACTCCCGTACCGCCGACCGACCGGCATTACCCGGGTAGGCATAGGCAAGTTAATGCCTGAGAAATGTGGTGTGCAGATGGGCCAGGGGATGTTCGGGACAAGTGAAGCAAGCTGTTGGCCCAACGAGCGTTCAACTTCGCTGTGGGTCTTTTTTCTCCCGCTGGCCTGGCGACCGGCTACGGAGGTGAGGATTGTGGAGGTGGGAGGGAAAAAAAACTGGAGTGGCTGATGAGCGAGCAATGGATGGATGGCAGTCAACATGTGGCCATACAGGTATGGGGACTTTGCATCCTTTGCATTTTCTTGCTCATCTTGGCTGCCATCAAAGATCCTCGTGACCCGCTCGTCTTGCTCCGGAGTACATCCGGATATCCCGTGCCCTAGGTATCCTCACTTATCAGATGATGTCGCAACCCCATCGATCCGGGGAGTACATATGTCCGTTTCAAGGATTGGTCAATGGCACTCCTGTGACCCTTCCCCGGAAATAGCTGTTGGCAATAACTTATACCGAGATGCCTCAATCGCGCACCTGGCTTTTAGAGCTGACGTGACGAGCGGCCGAAGATGTCAGTGTTGACCAAGTAAGAAGGTATGTAGGCATGTACTACGTGGAGTGACGCAAAAGACAGATATCCACGGCGTTTCATCAAGAGAATAATGAAACCGGACGGGTTCGCAACAACCGATCGCAATAGCCACCATCGTGACCATCTCCTTCAAGATGAAGTGGTCGTGCTTCCCTGAATACCAACATATATTGCTTGTTCTTGTTCAGGAAGTACAGGCAAGTCACAAAGTGCACACACAAAGGTTGGAGCCATGAGCTCTCTCTCGATACGTCTCGCGTAGACGTCAAAAACGATAGGCCAGATAAATAAAACGCCAGGTATAATGGCATGTGTCACATTCAACGTGAATATCGGAAAGCCGGCAGGGCGCCGGTCGGTCTCTCAGGCCGTAGCTACGACTCAATTGCAAGTCGAGCTGATGCAGCAAAGGCAACAAAAAGTACATGCCCCCATGTGAAATTTTCCCCTTAATGTTCGCCGTGACCATCCGTTAGAAGACCAGAAACCACCAATTTTATTCCTTTATCGGACAATGCCGTCGAAGCGAGACTTGAACCACTTGACGGTCTCATCGCGCTTGATGCGGTGGCTGGCACCGATACGGCTCTTGGTTCGGCGGCGGCGGGTGACGCGCTCACCAGGTCGGGTCATGCAGCAGTAGAAGTCCATGCCGTAGATACCGATAGAGGGGTCGTACTTGATACCGAGATCGATGTGCTCGCTGATACCGAAGCCGAAGTTGCCAGTCTCGGAGAAGTTGCGCTTGCGGAGCTCGTACTCCTTGACCTTGAGGCCACGCTCGAGAATCTCCTCGGCCTTGACGTTGTTAGCGACTCGTCCGCCTCCTCATTTGACCTGTTTCTTGTTGCTATTTACCTTGGGGCCTCGGACGGTGACGTGGACAGCGATCTTCTCGTTACGTCGGATACCGAAGGTTCGGACGGTGTAGCGGGCCTTGCCTGTACCGGATTGTCAGATTAAAAAAAAAATCGCATCGCCAGTGTTCAGGAATTCGCAACGTACTGTACACAGGAGTCTGACCAGAAAGCTGCTCAAGCACCTTGGCGGCACGGGTAAGTCTGTCACCAGACTCGCCGACGGAGATGTTCAGAACGAGCTTCTGAATCTTGAGCTCCCGCATGGGGTTGCTAGCCTTCTCGGACGCCATTGCTGCGGTGTTGTTAGTCGGCCTGGTGGATGGATTTGTCGAAGATCGCAGAGTCGCAAGTTCGCAAGTTCGCAATTTGGCGGAGTAGAATAAAAGATTTTGTGAGGCTCGGAAAATTCGAGGGTTTCTCTGCCCTCAAGCGAGCAAGGTTCAAAAGCGGGTCTCTGTGCTACTCCTAAAGAGGATTAGCCCGAATTTGGTACATTGTCGGTGTACCTCTCAGCCTTCCGCATCAGGCTCCGCAGATTTTGGAGACGCCATCCTCACCTTCGAAGCTCCAGGCATTGAAGGTCATCGCGGTCGCATCCCAGAGCTCCGCGAGAAGAACCAATTTTTTGAAACCATTCGAGGCACTGCGCAAGCAAGTCCTCAAAATACCAGACAAGATGTCGAACAAGCAAGGAAAGATGGTATGTTCCCATCCCAAGCTCCCTCCGCGTCAAGTATCGCTTGTTGATTCAGTCGCTGACCAGCTCCTTACGCACTCTAGGCCGGTTACGTACGTTTACCTTCGCGCGCGAGAGTCGCATCGCTTCCTCTTCCCTGCGGCTTCTGGGACAAAGACTGATTTGGTTATCATAGATCAACTGGCGGATGCGGGTGACGTTGAACGACGGCAGGGCAATGACCGGTCAGATGCTCGCCTTCGATAAGGTAGTGCTGAAAGCCTCAATGACAGAATACGATGGCTAACAGGAGTGAACAGCATATGAACCTCGTCCTCGCCGATACGGAGGAGTTCCGACGCGTCAAGCGCAAGCAGACGAAGGCCGGTGCCCCTGGCGCCAGCGGTTCCACGACGCAGACCATCGAGTCCGAAGAGAAGCGAACTCTCGGCCTAACCATCGTTCGCGGTGCCCACATCATCTCCCTCTCCGTTGAGTCTCCTCCTCCCGCCGACCCCAGCGCTCGACTCGGGAAGAGTGCGCCCGGCGGAATCTCCTCTGCACTGGCAGCTGGTCCTGGTGTTGCTCGTCCTGCTGGCAGAGGAGCCGCTCCTCCTTCTTTGGCTGTATGCATGCCCGCCACCTCTTTGTTATGTGATTGCTTGCTGACATTTCACAGGGCCCTGCTGCTGGTGTCGGCGGCGCGCCGCCGCCCGGTTTCCCCGGCTTTCCTGGAGCGCCTGGTTTCCCTGGCCGTGGTGGTAGGTTCACCAACCCACGTTATTCTCGCAGGGTATCTAACCGTTTTCAAGCTCCCCCTCCAGGCTTCCCCGGAAACTTCCCTCCTCCTGCTGGGTTCCCTGGGAACCCTCAATTCCCGCCGCCTGGCTTCAACCCTGGCGGCCCTCCTCCCCCTGGATTCAACCCGCCCCCGCGAAGATAGGCTATGTAGATACTGGATACCAAGGCTGGGATTAATGGTCTGAAAGAGATTACGATGCCTTACTATGAGAAAGAGGAGTCTCTATCTTGTATCAAGGAGCTCGGGGCGCAGAGAGAAAAGCCGAGATTATGAATGAGATTGGGTCATACAAATGTATGTGACTTTTTTGGCGTTTTATCACCCCGACTTAAAATGTTAACAACCTTGGTTGAGATCACCCGTGCGAAGCATTTCGAATAAATGCCCATCGTTATTCGATCGGATTATCAGCCACGAAGCGAACGAGAGCCTTGAGTACTAAACTGGCGATATAGTTCAGGTACTCGAGCATGGGTCGCCAATTAGTCAAGGTCACAGAGGAAGAATGTTTGAGCTCTAAATGCCGGAGCACTAGCACGTCAGCTAGCTACTCAGTATCTTAAGAAACTCGCACTACAGCAGCCTGAGTATGGAGACCGAAGTGCGAACTGTTGTCTTGATAGCAGAACCTCCAGTATCGCCTTCAACCGACAACACGAAGGATTCGTCCTATTCGGTGTAGATCAACCAACCATCTCCGTAAGAAATTAGGTGTGATTCACGGACATGATAAATAGTGCAAGTTTCTCTCGGTGTACGCGGCTCTTCAGATGCTGCAGTCCGCAGAGTGGACAGCTGCAAATTCACACTCGATGTTACTGATCAATGAAATGCCAGTCTTGGCAGACATCTGCTGTGGAAGAATGAGAGCAACTGGACTCGATGCATTCCCATGTCAGTGCTGACTAATGATTTATAACCAGCTCCAACATGAACCTAGTATGTAGGGTAGGTAGCCAACTTCACATTGAGGACTTGACTACACCATTTCTTCCGCGATTTAAATCTCTCTCACATGAACCTTGCGCCAATGCCGAGTCTCCAATGTCTAGTTTCGAGTTCGTAGTGACAGGCGATGTGCAGAAACGACCCTCGGCAGCTGTTAGGAGTCATGCTGTGAAAAGTGGTCTCCAACGCAAGTCTCAACCAACAACTAACGGGGGGTCAAGGGATTCTCAACTCACGATACGCCAGAAGAGCGCTCTCAAAGGACGGTTTAGAATCACAACCGTGTCAAACAAAAACGGAGAGGCACCTATAACTACCAAGGAGAAAAAAACCACACAGGGATCGCGAGTGCATCATAATTCTCAACCATGCCTCCTCGAATCTCCTAGCCAGGGTCGGGGGGACCCTTTTGGGGTCTTTCCTGTTCCCATAACAAGGAGTTCCGACCAACTCATCAAATTCTGTAAGAAACAACCTCGACGTACTAGTTTTGTTCATTTACTAATTCCGCTTTTAGTCGTATCTCGCTTTGATCTCCGAGCAACTATTGCCTACATCCGAAAAGCATGGTGGACAGAATACGCCTTCACTGACCCCCTGGTGATGCACACGACTCTGAGCCTCTCAGCAGCGCTATGGGCCGCACTCCTCCCCGATCCGAAGAAAGTGATCGATGAGGGCTACGAGCAAAAAGGTCTCGCGCTTCGGGGGGTACGGGACAAGTTGGCCGTTGGCGAGAATAGTATGGCTCTGATCGGGGCGATAGCTAACCTGGCTAATATCGAGGTGATCAAAGTTCTTCCGAATGATACAGTTTCAGTACGCTGACTGCTGGTCAGGGAGTTGAAGGACACTATGACGTAGCTTGTCTTCATCTGAGAGCTCTTGACATGCTTGTTAAGGAGAGGGGTGGTTACGATGAACTAAGAAGCAATGCCAACGTCGCGAGAGTCACCAACTGGTGAGTTTCTTTCAACTCGAAGGAACTTATCCTCTGACCTTTTCATCTAGGTCTGATATCCAAGTGGCAATTGGACTAGGCAGCAAACCCATGCTCCCCATGATCCTCACCATAAACACCATATCCCTACCCCTCAGAGTCCTCACAGCTGCCGAACAACCAAGTCTATCGCACCTAGCCGTGTTCGAATGTAGCACCGACAACTACGCCGTTCAGGTCAACTTCTCACTTGTGCGGCAAGCTCAACACTCAATCAGGTCGAACGACGTGCCGATGGAAGATTTTCGCGTGCTCATCAATGTAGTTGACCATTACCTATTAACGACCCTAGGAGACGACCGCCTAGGAGCAGAGGCGCAACTCCTGTTGACGGCCGCACATGCGTTTTTTTACATGGTTATCCGGGAACTGCCCCCCAACGCCCTCCTCCCTCGAGCCATCCTCGGACGACTTCAGGAACAATTACAAGAGAACATTGCTATGTTCGGCACCCACTCAGATTTCCAACAAGGGCTCCTTTGGTGTATCGTTATTGGGACGGCGGCAGCCTACCAGAGCGGCAACGACTGGGTCTTCTTCTCAACTAACCTACTAGCCACGCTGCGGTTGTTAGACATCAGAGACGTCTCGCGGTTGAAGGAGCTACTTGGGAATTTCCTGTGGAACGATGGGTTTCCCGGAAGGTTTCTGGACGAGTATGGCCCAGGTCTGTTTCGCCACGAGCAAGAAGAGCAAGGCGAATTTTGGGCATCGTCAAGGACGAACGAGATGGTCCTCATCGTCTGAAACCCCAACCGGATACAAGACATCGACAATCAAAACTTCATCGGATCCGTTCTCGTTGAAACTTATGCATATATCTTTCTTCTTCGAAAACCTATAGCCAACCTTGGAGGTATTAACATGCCATGCGCCCAAACAGGAACATCGTCTCAAAGACTGACCCAAACGCCTAAACATCCCCCGAACACCACCAAACAATGTACTCATGCTTCCGCCCGGCTTCAAATCCCCGCAGCATGGCTAAAGACCCTCGCCGCCAACTGCCCCAGCAGCCTCGCCCTGTCATCATTAGGAAGTTCCTAAATCCCATCGTCAGCTCCAATAAACTCTCAGCCCTCCCTTCCACCAAGCAAGACTCACCTGAAAGACATCATATACACTCTTCCCCCTGGCATCGCGAATAGCACCTAGCCGATTCCCCGCCACCGCACCAGCAACCATGCCCGGCACATTCGCGACGATGAACCCCAGCGCACCGCCGCTCACGCCACCCAGCATGCCCCAGAACTTGCTCGTCGGCTGGTTCGTGGCGCCCTCCGCCATGCCCTCCTCGCGCATCATCTCCTCAAACACGTCACTAAACTGCGCATTTTCCGTCTGCTCGCGGTCCTGTGGCGCGGCGCCTCCCCCACCGGCGCCCGCGGCGTGTTTCGTAAAGAAGTTCCATGCCCACGCGTATGCGTCCTCGGGGGGTACATCGCCGTTGGTGCCGGCCTGGGGGTTTTCTTCCGCGGACGTGCTCCCACTGAAGAGCTTGCGCTGGAGGTCGTATTCGCGGCGGCGGGTTGCGTCGGAGAGGGTATAGTATGCGGCGCCTATGAGTTGGAATTTACGGGTTCGTTCGGCACGTTCTGGGGAGTCGGCGGCGACACGATCGGGGTGATTGTTGAGAGCGGCGCTGGGTCGATGGTGTTAGCTGTTTATCGCAGGTAGGTAGACATAGGAGCAGGACGGTGTGTCTAGGGACATACCGCTTGTAGGCATCTCGGATCTGTTGAGTTGTTGCTGTCTCGGAAACTTCGAGGACGGCATCTTCAAGCGTCAAATGTGTTAGTGGTGTCTGTCATGAGCAAGTAATGGGCTGTGTAGAAGTAGAGCTCACAGTAATTTGGGGGTGCGCCGGGGGCCATTTCTTCGTCACAAGACAGTAGCTAGGTAGTAGAAGAACAGTATATACTAGAAAAGGAAGCGAAATTCTTCTAGGGGTGCAAGATATACGAGCCAAGGTGGAAGAAAAGGCCAAGTTGTGGTTGAGATGTTGCGAACACAAGCTGCATCGGAGGAGCGGTTGAGTGTGAACGTCATTGTGGCGGTGCTTGTGACCAGGCAAGCCACAGCTCAATGGTGGGGTGAACTTCCAGGCTCCAAGGAAGAATGGTTCTCAGGTTGGATTTCACCCTTCGTTTCAACAACACTTCAAACCCTTTCTAGTTTACGCCCGATGACTCAAGGATACATATCATTAAAGCGTTGGGGGATATATATGCAAATCCAAACACCACCAGACCAGCCCCCTTTTTTTGTGCACCAGATGCGCCCTCTCCAAAACCTCGTTGTGGTCAGAAATGGATAACTCGCTCTTGTACGCCGTCACGCCGATGATGATGATGATGCTTCAGTTACTCAATACTCTGCTCCAAGTACTCCTGGGCTCTCGATAGAGCATCTTCAGTTATAAACTCCGCGTCCCCCTGTCGGCCGGCCCTCTGGTAGTGCGCTGCGAGCACCCACATGTCGCGAATCACCCGCAGGTTACTATTCGTGCCATGGGCCGCTTCTCGCTTGCTGATGGCGTATCGCAAGTTCTCCTCCGCTGTATCCCATTCTTCTCTATCCTGCTGGACGCGTGCCAGCATCTTCCGAGCGTACGCATGAAAACGGGCGTTCGACCGAGAACCGGCGTCGTATTTCGTTTGGCTGAGTAAGTTGACAGCCAGCTCCTCTGCCTTCTTTTTGTCGCCAACGTCCATTTGAGTAAACTCCAGCCGCAGTGCTTCGATCCGTAGACGATCATATTCGTCGTCGATAGTCTCGTGTCCCTTCGTATCCACCATGGCCTCCAGGGCCTTGTTCATCGCGTCCCGTCTTCTGGCCAGTTCGCTTCCCTTGCGCAATCGAGTTCGCCCATCCCAAATGAGCTGTTCATAAAGCCAGAGTCGCTGGGCACCTGATGATTCGATGTGCTCCCCAAGGAGGTCGACATTGCGCAACCACACCTGGCGTAGGAGGTAGCATACGTAGCTCCTCCCCTGGTCGGTCTGATAATCGCAGTGTTTTAATTGCTGAAGGATCTGTACGAGTGGATGTTGTGCGGGAAGTTGTCGCTGCGCGAGTGCTGTAGCATGCTCCAAGAACAAGCCTAGAAGTTGCAGATGGCCCCGGTCGACCATGTCATAGATGGTATCGAGAACATGCCAGATCAGGTCAGGATGATCCTCCGTCAGGACGAATTCTAAAACATAAAAGCCCCTTCGTGCTGCCAGGCCCGCGAGATTACCTTTGCCGTGGAACCAGAGATCAAAGACCAACTCAAAGGTCCGATACATGGTGCGACTGTCTTGGATTGGCGGGTGGTTCGGGTTGGCCAGATACCTCGACATCGGATCCAAGGCGCCATGATACGAGTCCAACTTGGCCTGGCTCCAGGAAAAGACACTGCCGAGTACGAGCTCGAGGCTTGCATAAGGTCCGGTATTGGACGGCTCTATGAGCGCCATCGAGGCGTCGGCCTCGGTGCAAGTCTGCTCTTCGTATGAAGACGCACTTTGGTCCTCTGGTAGACTCGGACATGGTGTTTCTGCAGGCTGCGCAGGTGTGGAAGCTGTGGAACCTGACGGACTCTTGCGATATGTGCGCTTTCTGAGGTTCCACTTCTTTAGACGCTTCTTGAACATTTGCTCTCTTGATAGACGTGATTAGCCCCATATCGATCGGCGAACCCTCACATAGCTGGGACGTCTCGTTCACTCACGTCGCTGCGAAGCCATGCCTGGCCTGCAATATGGCCATGGTCTCATTCAACTTGCGGTTGTCGCGGATGTATAGGATCTTGATGAGCTCGCGCATGGACTCCCACTCATCCTCAGTGTGCTCCTTGGGGTAGGCTCTGTCGTCCACTACAGGGGGACAACCCGGAAGCCGGGGGGCCAGCACTGGCAGTGTCGCCGACATTGATAGGTTCATAAAGCGAGACAGGGCAGCTGGTTTGATGGGTTTGCGGGACGCAGGAGCGGCAGACGTCAGCGGCCGCGATAACGATAGCAGTAGCCGCCACGAGAGGACTCGGACGGAGTTGGCAGTATCGGCGTCGGAGTCGGCATCGGCATGCCGGACCGTTTTGTGTGCATGGCGAGCGGAACTTGATATGTCGAAAGGACGCCTCCTCCGGACCTCGTCTTGACCGGGGGAAAAGAGGTTGAAGAAGGGTTCGGATCCGATCGCTTCTGATTGGTCCATTTAGTTCCCTGCATGGAAGTCCGGGGTCTAAGCCAATTACGGATAAGCTTCTGAGCTTATTTTCGCGTGGTGAGGGCCTGGAATTGAGTTCGATTCCATCCATCCCACTAAGGTACGTACATGGTTACACAGGACTCTCTTTTTCGTCGCCTCAGGATCTGTCCATGCTCTCCATGCTCCGACGAACTAGTTCCAGTATCACGACACTCTCGTCAACAACGTTCCTATTTCACTGGCTCGAATGTCAAGTGACATCCTGCTCCACAAGCTTAAATCAACAGCTGATTCTGGGAAGGTCAAAGACGCACTGAGGGCCAACAACCACCCACAAAGGATGTCCAGAGCCCGTGGTCCAGAACTCCGCGCCACTTGTCCAGTTGCCATTTCAGGCCCTGACGATGACCTCGTTGCTGTTCCGTATACTGCCGATATCCTCGGTTCTCTATTCAAACAAGTAGATATTAGTCATTGTCTACATATTTCAGGTCACGAGCCACCTATTTCACGGGTGTCTGCGTTCTCGATACCTAGCTGCGTCTGGTACTTGCTGTCTAGTCCCCAAGGGGGCAAGACATGGACGGGATTGGCGTTGCCGAAATTATTCGGACATCCTCAATCCCAGCCATTACGCAAATTCACGATCTCGTTCAGAATATGTAACTCACTTGATCATTTTAGTTTTACGGCATGGCTGAAGTTGGGAGCTCTTTACTCAGACTCTACAAAGTACTCCGTATCCAGACGGTGTATAATAACTCGAAATTCCAGAGTATAACGACCCTTCTGGCTTGGCCGAGGAGACTCTATGGAGCATGTGCGACATGTATGTCCGCATGACGCGTGGCAAGTTGCAGCTTGACTTTCTTAGCCATTGGTCCAGACATGATGGGAATTTCCACCATCAGATCGTCCCACTTCGATCCGTCCCGTTGACAGGGCATCCAGAGACCAGTAACTGGTCTTTCTATCTAGCGCTTCAATGATTTTCGTCGAGGGTAGTGCAGAACGCAGGTGCCCGCGCTCTCTCTCTCCCCCTCTGCCCTGCGCGGCTATGCATGCCCTGGAGTTATCCCCCTGCCAGCCAAGCTCTGTGAACATGTGTGCTATATGTAGACGCAGTGCTTAAAAGTAGATCGAAATTCAAGCCCAATTATATAATAAATAGTAAGGCGACCATTGATCCATTGTGTGTCGTCAGGGTATCAATTCCCGTAACCATCCCCCAGTCCGTTGTGGCGTACCAAATTTCCTCGCGCCGTGCATTCAGTTCCTTTCATGTCTCGTTTCCCCAGCGTTTCCATAAGTTATTCCCCAGACCAAGAATGACAGCTCAGTGCGGTTGATAATTCCAGACCAAACTCGCGCCTTCAATTTGAAACGCCAGCACTTCCCTCTGTGTCTGTTCTCGTGCCCGTTTCGTCTTTGTCGAATAGACAGCCTTCACGAACCGCCTCTTGAAGCGTCTCCAGTCTTCGTTCGTGGGTTTGCGATTAAGAATCATGCCGTCGTCATTTTCCTCCGCTCCCGCCTCGTCCAGGTCGAGCTCCTCCTCCTGCGGCTCCTCCTCTTTCAGCGGGTAGAACTGGAACTCGTTTCGGCGAAAGTGCCACGGATGTCGGGAGGCAGCCCCCATCTCCTCGTCGACCTTGAAGGAATAGTTGTGGTGAAACAGTTGCAGGCCATAGGGCCACTCGGGAAGCGCAGGCCTCGGATGGCTGCATCGAAAATCTTCGTGGACAACGAATAGGACTTTCTTTAGACGGGGAAACTGGGCGAGCTTCTTCAGCAGCATGCTCATGTTATTCTTAGACACCTTCCCACTAAGGATGGGGTGAAAGATCCCGGTATTGAATCCATACGAGGTTCCAAGTGCCACCTGGCTAATGACATCTCGTAGGATATCCAGCCGCGCGAGGAAATGAAGTGCCCGCAGGAGCCTTCTTATGAGGAGATAGGGCTCGAGCAGGAGGATATCGCGAGCCGGGTCGATGTACTTCAAGGTACCAGACAAGGTCAAGGGTTTGTAGAGATGAAGCACAAAGGCTCTCGACTCGTGACACACGGCGGCGAGGGGCGGCGGCGGCTCATGGGAGCTGTTCGCAAATGCGAGTCCTGCCTGGGACGCAGTTCTGAGGTTCGCACGAGGCGTGTCGAGCACTTCAAAGACCCGCGGCTCTGGTAGAGCATATGCCCATACCATAGACCGTAGCTCCGCAGGGAGTTTTGGGAACGATGGGAAATCCGTTGGCATGACTAGCAATTCATCAGCAGGCCGCGGAGTAGACTCACGGATTACCTCGACTTCATCCACGGGGCCGTTCATATACCCCTCAATCATTAGCAGAATGATCTCCATGATCGGGTGCTTGCCCGCCTCCGCAATCACCCCACGATGTTGCCTCCGAATGTCTAGGCGAGCTCCCCGCTCGACGAATCACTCGATCGGTGTAAGTGTAAACCATGTTTGTGTACCCGAAGTGGGAGTTGCGTAAGACGCCCGTTTTTGCACGAATGACGGATGTGCTTTGGCTCTCCGCGTAGACGATAGAGCGACCCGGGACGGACTTCGTTTTAGGCAAAGACCGGGCAATGTGCGATATTGGTCCGATGGGGGGGGGATCTAATTGTAGGTTGGCATCGGCAAGGGGAGCGATCTCTCGTTTCAATCCCTTGACCCTGTTTTCTGACGCCAGATGCCATTCTAGACCAGGACGAAGTGTGGGAAGCATCATGAGAGATTGAATGTCAGCGTTTTGGATTGACAACACCACCGTGAAGAACATTCGATGCCGGAATGTTTCCATGGTCCGTGGCCCCCTTTTCCGAAGGTGTGTGGAAAGTCCGTTCACCGATCACATGGTACCAATAGAACAACTCATTTGATTTCATATTGGGTGGGATGATGTTGAAGAGGATGAAGTAGACGAGTACGCGGAAATAGGATACCATTTCAGGTCGAGCGAGTTACCCTATACCAAGATCCAAGGGGTCAGCGGTAAATAGTTTCGCCGACTGACTAAGCGGACCCTCATAGCGCGCGACGCGCGACGCATAAAAATCTTCGAGCCGGCGACAAAGCGTAGCTTCTCCTTTTCTCTTTTTCTTCTTCGTGCGGCTGGCATGACCTGAAAATTTAACCCGTGTTGCTCGAATCCTTCTTCCCATGGATATGCATCGAAGCGTCAGTTGTGCCCAAGATCAATCAAAATTGCAGGCCCGCCCTTCCATCGTTTGGTTTCGGTGCTTCTAATGCACCTCAGTCGTGGTCGGGAAAGGCAGGACATATTCCAATTCTCTAGCTTCTACTAGAGTGCTCTTGCGTGCGAGTATAACACGTATATCCGACAGCCCCATCGTACATGTTGTTCCCGCGATTCAATTCATTCACGAGGCACTATGACATGAGCCTGAGATTTGAAGAGTGTATGGATAGCATGCACGTTGATCTATTCGCGCTCTAACTATATCGCGGCGGAACTACCTCGCCTCGCATGATGCAGTCCAAACTCCATCGCCGGCATTGTATTCGTACTTCATTCCCGGAGCCGCATACCTGATGCACTGTTAAACGCCCATAATGATTCTTCGGACCTCGAATACCCGAGAAAACAAAACTGCCCCAGCGAAACGCCTTTCGTTATTCATCTTCCCCGACCTTCTGTAGCTTGCCCATCTCCCGCTTGGTCCCTGCCTCTCCAATGAGCTTGATCCTGTCGAGGCGAACGGTCTCTCCGTCACCGTCGCCCTTCTGAACATAGACGATGAGGCTGGATGTTTTCTGGAACTTGACGAAGCGCAGCCCAACGCTCGCCGTGCCCTCCGCGTTCCAGGACTCAGAGGTCAACTCAATGGTTTGTGTGGGCTCGGTGTCGTCGGCTTCGCTGAAATCGAGGTTCTGAGGCCGGTTGATGTATAGTCGAATGGTGGCAGGCCTCATTGGAGCATCTTCGTCATCCTGAGGAGGCAAAGACGTGAACTGTTATGCATGGTCAGTAATGGAAGCGATTCTCAGTGAGCTAGGCTGCGACTCGCCTGCAAAGTGTGAAGCTTGACGGTGGACTGGAAGGGGATGAACAGGAGAAGCTGATCATCTGCACCGCTCTCAACCCAGTCCTTGGTGGAGGAGCCCTGACCCTTATCCAGAGCACTTGGTCGGGTGTTTTCGAACAAGGTCTTGACAGGGCCGGCATCCTCGTCCGCGTTGAGAAGCTCACACCCCCTGATCTCAAGTTGGTCCGTAATGTCGCTGTAGCCTCGGGGAACCTCAGCGCCCTTCCAAGGAGCGCCGCTGCCCGAGGCGGCACCCGACTCGACGGTCGCCTTGATCTCAGCGTCCAGCTTCTTAAGGACAGCCTGGAGTTTGTGGACGTCGGCGCCTTCAACCTTGTCGATCAACTTTGCATCCTTGAAGACGAGGAAAGTGGGGAGCGCATCAATGCCGCATTCCTCTGCAAGATCCTTTTGTTCTTCGACGTTGATCTTGGTGAATGTGACGAGGTTTTCGCGAGACAAGGCAACGGATAGAGCTTCGTAGATGGGATCGATCTGTTGGCAAGGTTCAACCCAGTCGGCATAGACTATGGAGATGCAGCATGGGTTAGTCAAGCTTAGGTAGTTAAGGTAGGATGGATAGAGATGGGATGAGACGCGATGCTTCGCGCGACGTCGATGGCGGGGTAGATGGTTGCGATCATGATCTAGGTATGCGTGGGGAAGAGTAGAAGGGAAGGTGTGCTCACAGTCAGCCACCACGATGGGTGAGGACTTCAGGAGCGAGTTGAACTGCTCCTTGGAAGATATATTGACTGTGCCCTTCGACATGTTTGGAAGCGTTACGAAGGTTGAGTTTAAAGACGGGAGATGGCGTTGTGGCAGAGACGAGGCGCGGGGGAGGGGGGGGGACGAGGAGGGACGGATGATGGGGGTTGGATGCCCCT
>JABFFI010000587.1:0-19246 GCA_013623725.1 Fusarium robinianum | reverse complement strand
TGGTGGAATGGATGGATGGATGGCGAGGGTCAGTCAGATGTTGTGATGACGGGTTCGTCGTGTAAGTGCTCCGTCAATGGACAAACAACGACCGAAAAAGAATCAAGGGCCTTGATTTCATGTAACTGCCTACAATGAGGTAGCATGTATACAGACAAGGTAACGAATGGAACATTCTACCTACCTACCCATCGTCGTACCTGCACCATCACCGAGGTCCAGGGGGGGTTGTTGTTCACCGTCTTGCGGGCGGCCACGACGACGAAATCATGAGCGATGATCTGAGCACGTTTACAAGGCAGCGGCTCCCCAGGGCCATGGATGGACGACAGGCTTTACCGCGGGACGAGGTCGTTTTGTCCGGACAATGGATGGGCGCGGGAAAGAAAGGGAAAGAATTAAAAAAAAAAAAAAAGGTTGACAGAAATAGGGGAGTGAGAGGGACGCATGGGGAACGGGATGGAGGACATGGTGTTTGGAGGTCCTGGTCGTGGAGGGAGCGGTAGTTGAGATGTACACGACGGGTATCCCTCTTTTCGCATGACCGGGGGGGAGGGGGGTTTCCATTCCCGGAGCATTGGGTAGATCAAGTTGTTTGTACTGTATGTCTAGGTATGAGGGTAATAAATCACCTTGCACGAAATAGCTACCCAAAGGGCTGGCCATGGACCTCGTCCCATCCCATCCTCCATGTCCCCCTCCAACCCCCGTTTCTCCCGCCAGACTAATAAACATCCATCGAACATGCCAAACCACGCCCCCCAACAAGCGCCGTGCGTGCGGTGAGTTGCCTGCGTGCGTGCACAACGGACGGGAGTGGTGTAAATCGAAGGGGGGGGGGGGTGTCCATCCTAACCTACTAGGGATCCTTGAAAAAAAAAAAGACGTCCTCTTTTTCATTTTTCTTCCTTTCCTTTACCCGGCTGGCCATCATCTTTTTTTTCCCTGGTATGGGATGTCGAATGGGACTAGGATCTCTCTGTCTGAGGCTGGAGCGGCCGGCCCCCGAACACCTGGGTGTTGTTTGTTGTTGTTGTTGTTGGGTTGGTTTCCTTTCCGTACGCCCCCCCCTTCTGGGTTGTTCCCATCTCACTTTTTGCTGCGAGGTGTGTGCTTTTTCGGGATTGTACTCGCTCTCTGGGGCATTTTTCCCTCAAGACCTTTTTTTATTATTTCATTTTAATTATTTATTTTATTTTCTTTCTCTGTTCGTGTATGCTCACTCGCATTGAAAGTATTTAAAAAGTCGCCGGCTCGACCCTCTAAATCGAAAAGTCTTGTTTAGTCTCATCATCACCACACACCTCCTCCACCTCCCTCCCCATCTCAAACATCCACATCTTCTCTTATACATACCTACAAGGAGCGGGATCTATCATCTCACTTTCCTCTTTTTAGCGAAAAGCACCCGACTGCAATAACAACCCAGAGAGGAAAAAAAAAACCCGACACCATCATCATCTCCCTATTTGCCCATCTATCTCGCAACCCCCCTTCTTATACTAGATCTCGCACTTCTTGTATAAAGGACAGCTTCCTCCCCATCATCTCCTCCCGTCTCTTGTCTCTCCCATCTCCGCATTCCATCTAGCTTTCTCACACAAGGGTTCCCAATCCGACCCTCCATTACAAACCTCCCCCTCACAACCCTCTACTACTGCATTCCGGCTGCGGCTTGGTGTCATCGCCAGAAGCAACCAACTGGAAACCTTGTGTTGCAAGCCACGCATCCGGCTGCTCCCGTTTTAGTCAACTCCCCTCCTTGGATCACCTATTTCCCCCTCTTCTCCCCCCCTTCCTTCTTCCATCATGAGTTCAGTCGAACCCACGGAACCGCTCGAGGTTCCTTCTCCTGTCCCCATCATCGAGACCGACGACGACAACTACTCAAACACTGCTGTTGACGGCGAGGACGCTACAAAGACCAACGGAAACACCAACGGCAACACCAACGGCGGCTACTTCGGCAACGGCCACGCAACCAACGGTAACGGCGTCATCACCCCCTCCTTCATTGATAGAATGGCCCATCTCTCTGTCGTCCGCGACGACTCTGACGCCGCCTCGGTCCGCTCTACCAGCTCCCGCGCCTCCCGGAGACCCCAGATGCAGCTCTCCAACTACCAGGATGAGTTCACCACCAGCGTCTACGGCTCCCGCTTCGCCGGCATGGATCTGCCCCGGCACCACATGCCCGAGTGCGAGATGCCTCGAGATATCGCCTACCGCATGATCAAGGACGACCTGAGTCTCGACAACAACCCCATGCTCAAGTAAGTCGCCTCATCAGGTGTCCCTGCCCTCGTTTCCTGCCCACATCCAGAAGGTCAATGGATGACGCAGCTGGTGAAAGCAATGTGAAAAGTGGACTGACAATTGTTTTTTGCTATTTAGCCTGGCTTCTTTCGTCACTACCTACATGGTACGTATTCATTCTCCCTGATCCTTGTTCGTCCGCCGGAACTTGAATCCGAGACGCCAATGCATGTGTGTGGTGCTGCAATCCACCCCCGGTCTTGCGCCGCCGCCGCCTCCGCCTCCGCCTCCGCGTGCCGGCGCTGGTGGTCTTGGCCTGGGGAATGGGACAGACAAAGCCACCAAAACACCAACTCCACCATCACCAACATCAACTACTCAATATTCATTTTTGTTGCTTGAATTCACACTAACATGAATCCCCCCATCACAGGAAGACGAGGCCGAGAAGCTCATGGCAGAGTCCTTCTCCAAGAACTTCATCGACTACGAGGAATACCCCCAGTCCGCTGACATCCAGAACCGCTGCGTCAACATGATCGGCGACCTTTTCCACGCTCCCCCCGGCACCTCGGTCGGAACCTCCACCGTCGGCTCCTCCGAGGCCATCATGCTCGGCGTCCTCGCCATGAAGAAGCGCTGGAAGAAGCGCCAGCAGGCCCTCGGCAGGAGCACCGAGAACCCCAACATCGTCATGTCCTCCGCCGTCCAGGTCTGTTGGGAGAAGGCCACCCGCTACTTCGAGATCGAGGAGAAGCTGGTCTACTGCACCCCCGAGCGCTTCGTCATGGACCCCGACGAGGCTGTTGACCTGTGCGATGAGAACACCATCGGTATTGCCACCATCCTGGGTACCACCTACACTGGTGAGTACGAGGACATCAAGGCCATCAACGACCTCCTCGTCGAGCGGGACCTTGACGTCCCCATCCACGTCGACGCCGCCAGCGGTGGCTTCGTCGCCCCCTTCGTCGTCCCCGACCTCGAGTGGGACTTCCGCTGCGAAAAGGTCGTCTCCATCAACGTCTCCGGCCACAAGTACGGCCTCGTCTACCCCGGTGTCGGCTGGGTCATCTGGCGAGCCCCCGAGTACCTCCCCCAGGAGCTCGTCTTCAACATCAACTACCTCGGCGCCGACCAGTCCTCCTTCACCCTCAACTTCTCCAAGGGTGCCTCCCAGGTCATCGGCCAGTACTACCAGCTCATCCGTCTCGGCAAGCACGGCTACCGCGCCATCATGAGCAACCTGACCCGCACGGCCGACTACCTCACCGAGACCCTCGAGAACCAGGGCTTCGTCATCATGTCTGAGCGCTCTGGCGCCGGTCTGCCCCTCGTGGCCTTCCGCTTCCGCACTGCCGACGAGGGCGGCCCCAAGGAGCGACACTACGACGAGTTCACGCTGGCTCACCAGCTTCGCTCGCGCGGTTGGGTCGTCCCCGCCTACACCATGGCGCCCAACTCCAACGTCAAGATGCTCCGCGTCGTCATCCGCGAGGACTTCACCAAGACCCGCTGCGACTCGCTCATCAACGACATCAAGCTGTGCCGCGGTCTCCTCGAGGAGACTAACCGGGAGAGCCTCGTCAGGCAAGAGGAGTACCTCAAGCACCACATCAACCTGCTCAGCCGAAAGCACGCCCACCCCATCTATGCGGTAAGTCCCTATCCAACTACCATGTCTCACCTCGCAACTTATCCATGTGCTAATCCGTCCTAGAACGAAACACATTCGCTCCAGGGCAAGACGGGCAAGACCCATGCGATTTGCTAGATGGATATAGAAAAGGCATCGATCACTCGGTGGAGGCTCTGGCGTCATTGGATGTGATTGGGTAGTAGACATTTTTTGAAGTATTTTTTTATGATTGGTTTTGCGTACACAGGCCATGAATTGATTCTTTGATGACCGCTTAAACTCGTTTCGTTCCGTCGTGTGATTGATCCTTGCTTGATGTTGTGTTTTGAACCGAGAGACCTGGGGGGTTAAACAACGTGAGATCCTCTCAACTACCTAGGTACTCACAATTATGGAGGAGCTAGGGGTTCAAAATGGTATCTGTTTCGAGATCTAACCGTACAAACGAGCTCGCTTTTCATCCCTACCCAAGTCGTGAGTCAATAATAAAAATCTATACCCCTTAGATTATAACACAAAAACACCCAATCATAGCTTAAACCGTCCCTTTGTCCCATCCCTTTTCCTTCTTCAAGTCTCGTCACTTATCGAGTAGCAGCAATTGCCGCCTCCAGGATATCCAGACCTTGGTGAATCTCCTCATCCGTGATCGTCAAGCTCGGCACGAATCGCAGCGTGTTAGTACCCGCCGTGATGATGAGCAGGCCCCGTTCCCGGGCAGCCTTGATAATCGGCGTCGGGTCCTCAGAGATCTGCAGACCGAGAATCAGGCCTCGGCCACGGATCTCCTTGACGAGGTCGGGGTACTGGGCCTGCAGCTTGGCGAAGCGCTCATGGAAGACAGCTGAGCGAGCGGCGACGTCGCCCTGGAGCTTGGTGTCGGCGAGGCGGCCGACGATGTAATGCGCGAGACGGCAGGCGAGGGGGTTGCCGCCAAAGGTGGTGCCGTGGTCGCCCACCTTCATCTTGTCGGCTACGTCCTGGGTGACGAGGACGGCGCCGATGGGGAAGCCGTTGCCGAGGGCCTTGGCAGTGGTGAGGATGTCCGGGTGGGCTTCCTTGGGGAGGTTGCCATGGGCCCAGAAGGTGCCGGTTCGGGAGAGGCCGCACTGGATCTCATCGTAAATGAGGACAGCGCCGACCTCGCGGCATCGCTTGGCCAGAGCGACGAGGAAATCCTCGGTCGCGGGCTGGACGCCACCCTCGCCCTGGATGGGCTCAACAATGACACCGCAGGTCTTCTCGGTGACGAGGTCATTGATAGCCGAGACGTCGTTGTAGTTTCCGACCTTGAAGCCCGGTACCATGGGCGCAAAGGGCTTCTGATACTTGGGGTTGGGGGTCGCGGACAGACTGCCCATGGTGCGACCATGGAAGCCATTGTTGAAAGAGACGACCTCGTACTTTTCGCCCGAGGGGTCGATGACCTTGCCGGCCTTGCGGGCGAACTTGAGGGCGGCCTCGTTGGCCTCGGAGCCGGAGTTGCAGACGAAGACGGAGGCGGCGTTGTGCATACCTCCCGACTCGAGGGTCTTTTCGACGAGGAGCTTAGACAGGGCACCGGTCCAGGGGTTATAGTAGAGGTTGGAAGCATGAACGAGGGTTTGGGCCTAGGAAGGTAAGAATGTCAGTATTCGTCAAACTCCGGTGTGCAGCGAGTTGACGGTTCCTCACCTGCTCACTAATGATCTTGGCAAACTCCGGATCGCAGTGTCCGAGACTATTCACAGCAATACCAGCTGTAAAGTCCAGGTACTTCCTCTCCTCCACATCCCACAGCCACGAGCCCTTCCCCTTGATAAACACGGGAGGCGGCCGGGCATACGTCGCAACCATATACGGCGCATGCTCGTTCACGATAGCGGCGCTGGGCGAGTCCGGCGACGGGTCGGCGTTCGGGAGCGAGGCGAGTCCTCGGCGGGCGATCCGAGGGACGGCGCAGGATCGGGCGAGAGGCGCCAATCGGCATCGTAGGGGGAGTCGCAGGGCCATGGCTAGTGAGGAGGATCGCGGCACGAAAGGGAGGAGCTTGAGGAGAGGTGTTTGAGTGAGGAGTGGAAGGGAGAAGGGGGGGGGGGAAGAAAGTCTTATAGTCCGCGGGGGTCAAACGTGGGATGGATGGGGAGAATAATTTGTGGTTTTCTTATCGATAAAGCTCCGCTATCGCAGTTACTCTCTCAATGTCAGTGAGGTGATCAGGAGTCATGGACGATCTCGCTCAGGGGCTACGGAGTAGATATAGTATATATCTGTAGCCGTGGTACATTTCAATTACTGGGGTTGACTCAACGTTTGGAATCATTTTCCTGATATTCCCTTTCCGCGGCCAATGCACGTTGGGAGTCATACATACACTGACCTACATACCTACCAATACGCTGAATTAATTCGCCAAGCTCCACCATCCTGCATCTCATCTAGGTGCGCCCTTCTCACGAACACCTCGGTACATACTCGATGGCTCACCGTTACATCTACTTCGTAGGAATATTGCGCAGTTCCAGCGTTCCGTGACTCATACAATCCCCAATTCGGCCATCTCTAGTTATCCCGACGATCATGGCTCCTTAGCTGGTGGGATGAACGTGGGGTTACAAAAGGCACGTCAAGTCTCCGATCTGCCTTGGTCATGCTAGTTCGGAAGGGGATCCGATCTTCAGGAACCTAGGAGTAGAAGAGATCTAATTCTGACTATACGGAACGACTAGGCAAGAATGGCCAGATAGACGCCGAAGTAGGACATATGGCACAATTGCAGAGTACATGCTGCCATCCCACCACTCAAAAGACATTCGACTTCTCGTACCCTAGTTACGCAAACATTGCGAATGCCGCGGCCTTTTCATTCTTCTTATTTAAGGAAAGGTCATGCCGGTTGACATTCAGAACCTGCGTGGCAAAACACCACCGTGTGTGTCTGAGCTGACATTAACAAGCACCCCATCAAGATCAAAAACATCGTCTCCTTATTGCCAAACAACCAGCAAAGTAACTGAAACTCCCATTCACTCTCGATGCATCTCCAGCCATACACACCATTGAGCCGCAACAAAAGCCCCAACAGCGCGGAGCCACGTTCTTTGAATCTAAGAAAAAAAAACACCCAATTACATGATGAAAAGGAACCGAAGAAACCCGAACCAGCCCTACCTATATGTATACAAACCGGCCAGATCTGAGCATCCAGCCTGAGCGCCGTAACGTCCTCCAGACGAGCCCAAAAGCCCACCAGACACAGGCCGTCTGCCCTCCGTAATTCTTTGCCCGCGATATTGAAACAGTCAGTCTTCCGCAATTACACCCGCCTAGACCGCGCTGTATCCGCCCCGACTGCCGGTGCCCTGAACAGTGTTGAGGACCCGGCGGAGCCAGTCTTTCAGGAGATATGGGATGTCGCGGATGGTGTCGCTGTGGGGGAGAAGGTCCCAGCCGCGGGCGCCGTAGCGGGTGAAGTTGATCCATGACGAGAAGATTAAGTACCCTGCGATGCCGAGGAATGCGCTGGAAACCAGTTAGCACATGACAGCAACATATAGAGATCAAGACCAGAAAACTTACATGAGGATGAACCAGGTAAAGAAACCCCAGTGGGAGCTAGTGTCGCTCTCCTCGTCATCGCCATCCTCGCGCTTCTCGCAGGCATACTTAGTGTACCACGTCAACCGCAGCACATCGGCATCCTTCTCCTCCTTGAACCCATCCCAGATAAGGGCTGCGCCTTCGTTTTTGATCTGATGCTCGATCGACGACTCTCCCTCATCTTTATCGCCCCCCTTATCTTCCTTATTGCTGTCTTTCTCTTCACCCCGAACTCGCAGCTTGCCCTTCTTGTCTTTGGGGCTCCACTCGCCCTCAGTTCCCTCTTTTTTAGCATCGCAGACGAAATCGATGATGGCCTTCTGATCGCGGCGCTCCTTGACGGGTCCACCCAGAGGGTGCTTGCCACCGTTGAGGACCAGTCGTAGGCCCTCTTTTTGAGAATCGGATTTCGAATCGCTCGTCTTGAGTGGAGTCGCGGACCAATCCAACTTGGTGCCGCCGGCATCCTGGAGGTCGCCTGCTATCGCTATGGTTGACAGAACGGTGCTGGTATCTCCCTTGAGGAGACGCTTGATAGCGCACACTGGATGCTGATTAGCTACGTACGCAGCAGGATCAAATGGCGTCCTTACCTCTCGTGCCATCGGGGCATTCCTCAACCTCTTTGCCTCCGCTCTTAGCCAGCGGCTCGCAGATGTCCAACGTGTATGTCGTGTTGAAATGCAGGGGAGGAGTCGACTCAAAACGGGACGTCAACACCGAATGAGGCCCCTTCAACTTGGATAGATCGAAGCTGTGCCCATCCACCTTGATGTTCTCGCATGAAAATGAGTCCGCGCCGTATGCTGGTGCGACCAGCAGCGGGAAAAGAAGAGTTGCTAGTTGTAGCCGATGCATCGGGGATAGCTTCGGTCGGGAGCGACCAGAGAATTCGAGAAGCGGGTCGACGTGGAGGACAAGGACAAGGACAAGCCGGATGAAATGAGATTCGGAAAGAGAGTGCTGCCTAGGATCAACGATGAAGATGCTGGGAGATTAATCGTCTCGTGCCGTCGAGGAGATGCGTGATGGACTGGTCACGTTGCCGTTGAGCTATCGCGGGTTTAGGTCAGCATCGACGACGACATGACCGAGCTCCTGGCGCCTTGGCGGTTGTGTCATCTTGCGCCGACGCGGCCGCCGCGCTAACACGTGACCAGCCCGAATCCCAGTGGCGCGTGATACGATAAGGACCTACCTAGGTACGAATGTATCTAGGTACGAAGCTCCCCTGTCTGGATGGAAGGGAGAGCCGTTTGGTGGCTGAGTCTGAGGCTCTGCGGCAGACGGAAATGCAGAACAATAACAGGGAACATCATAATGCATAGACCGTCCGTCCGTTTACTCACGTTTCACTTTAACAAAGCTCAATATCATATCGACATCCAGCTTCCAGTGGCCATATAGAGAGATAGCGTCTTCATACAGATTCATTGTTCAAATAAACTCGCTTCCAAATCCACAACGCCACGCAAAACAGAACCGTCGAAACCATGCTCCTCCATTAATGACCGGAAGCCGCCGTCTCCCATACCCGTAAGAAATCCATGTCTCGATTTAAACGCATCCCGCGGGGTATAAAGCATGAATGCCCAGACTCGATCGCCCTGTCGAGGAAAAAGATCACCGGAAATCCTACACCCACCGAACTCCTAAGCCCATCCCGGATCTATTTGTCCAGGGTTTCCATCACAGTTCTTCCACTCCAGGGCCATGCACTCAAACTCGACTATGGAGTTCTAAAGAGCTTACATCCCCTGGGGACCCATCATTCCGTTCATTCCTTGCATCTGCTGCATCTGTTGCTGCTGCAATTGCTGTTGCTGCAATTGCTGTTGTTGTTGCAACTGCTGCTGCTGCTGCATCTGCTGTTGTTGCTGCTGCTGGAGCATCATCTGCTGCTGAGCTCTTCGCTGGATCGCACCCTGTTGATAGAGATGCTGCGCCTGAGCTAGGGACGTCTGCTTAATCTTATCCAATATCTCAGGCGGGATTCTATCGACTGAGCCATGCTTGGCGACAGCGCTCGCCAACATCTTCTGGTAGAATAATCTTGCGTTGTGCTGGACCTGGTTCGGTACGGTGTTGCCGCCCATTTGCTGTGGCTGCTGGGGCTGTTGGGGCTGCTGTTGTTGCGCCTGCTGCGCCTGTTGCTGCTGGAGGGCCTGCAGCGCTTGAAGATTCATGCCGCCATTCATCATCTGGCCGCTGACTTGGCGTTGCATCGCATTCCCCATTTGCCCGTTCAACTGATTCATCCTCATCATCTGTTGGAGCTGCGCCTGCACCTGGGGAGTCATCTGGCGCATCTGATTTCCAGACATATTCTGGATCTGCTGAGCATACTGCTGAGCAAGTTGCTGATGCTGCTGTGGACTCAAAATGTTGCCCTGCTGTTGCTGCTGCTGATGTTGCTGCTGCTGCGCCTGTTGCGCCTGTTGTTGCTGCTGCGCCTGTTGTTGCTGCTGTGCCTGCTGCTGCTGTGCTTGTTGCATCAACAACTGACGCTGCATCATCTGCATCATCTGCTGTTGTTGGGGTGACATAGCCTGGCCGTTCATATTGCCGTTGTTCATGCCATTCTGCATAGCAACCATGTGCTGCTGTTGCGCCAGGGCCCGTTGTTGGGCTGCCACCTGAGCAATGAGCTGGGGGTTCGTCTGGTTCATGGCCTGGTTGTTTATCATCATGCCTTGTCCCATCTGCGAGTTCTGGGCCATCATATTAGGTGGTGGGCTAGCCTGGGTCATGCGTGGAGTTGCTGTCATCGCTGCCCGAGCAATGGGAGTACCGTGCGGAATATTAGGTGTCGAGTGTGGGATCCGTGGCGTTCCCGAAGGGTGGCTCTGCTGACTACCTCTTGACGACATGTTATGGGCCATTGGTACTGAAGTAGGGGGGTTTTGGACGACCGAAGATGGGCGCGGAGGGCTTGCCGCCGCCATGCCAGAGTTTGTCTGCTGCATGGGCACACTTCCAACCATCGGCGAAGACATGTTCTGGGGAGTTCCCTGGCGAATCACAGGTGATGAAGCAGGCGGCTGAGATATCTGAGCCGGGAAGCGAGGCTGGGCCTGAGCCTGGGCCTGGGCCTGAGCCTGGGCTTGAGCCTGTGCTTGAGCCTGTGCTTGAGCCTGGGCTTGAGCATGGGCCTGGGCCTGGGCTTGGGCTTGGGCCTGGTTTGATATGGTGTTGGCCGCATTCTGCGTCACTGCCGAGTTTGCATTGGAAATGCCGTTAGCCATCGCTCCATTCTGCTGGGGTGGTTGCGCATGTTGTGCCTGAGCTGCCACGTTGGGTCTCGGGTTGGCCTGGTTGCTTGGCGTAGCGGCTGCTGCTGCTGCTGCTGCTGCCCGGGCTTGTCGCGCAGCTTCAACCTGTCGTTGGTGCGCCTCTCGTGCGGCGGCCTCACGGCGAGTCTTCTCCTGCTCTGCCGACTGCCTTTGAGCCAGCAGGATCGCTTCTTGCTGCTGTTGTTGTCGTTGCTGCTGCAGTCTCCGGTCATTCTCTTGTTGCTTAATCTTCTCTTGTTCCTTCTTCTCTGCGTGCTCGCGCTTGATATCAGCGATGACTTTGAAGCGCTCAAATCTAGGCTCAAACGTTGCCGCGCCGGCCTGGGCATCTCCATCTGCAGCTCCGCCATTCTGGGCGCCAGACAGGCTCGGAGTATTCCGGTCGTCGAGAACAAGCATGTATCGTTCGTGCTCAGCAGCAGCAGCTTCATCAGCAGCCATCTCCGCAACTGTCCGTTTGCGGGTCTTTGGCTGAGGCGGAGGCTCGACATGCTTCGGGTGGGACATGGCTTCAAGCAACGCGACGGTTTCTTCCACGTTCTTCGTTGGCTCCAACATCAAAGCCCCGTTCGTCACCAGTAGAATCTGGCCTTCTGCAGCATGTATGTTGGTGCCATCCAATTCCGCCTTGTCTCGCTTCTGTCGTTTTGCCGGGGGAGGCATGTTCGCCGTTGTGGGGGTAGGCGGGATCAGAGACTTGGGCGTTGGGGGGGGTGCCGTGCTCGAGAGGTCAATACTTCCGCGGCCTTCATTCACCCCCTTCGAGCTTGATGCATGAATCAACAGATCCATCTGGAGGCTTTCGGCGGTAGGATGTAGAACAACGGTAAAAACTCTAGGCTTGGTTGCCAGCTTTCCTTTTTGGTTATCCGTGGGAGTTGCAGTATTGACCTGGGTTTCCTTTTCCTTCGCAGCTGGGACTTTGTCTTTGTTGATGTCGCCCACTTTCACGTTGCCATCAGTGCCAGTCTCCTTGGGAAACGGAACATATGAAGATGGGGTTAGGCATTGGTTGTAGTTATGGATGGACGAAGGCACCACACTGGTTGCGGTCGATGTTGGTTTCGCTATATCCTTTGTCTGTGTCGCAGATTTATGATCGTGGACTTGAACAACGAGGCAACCATCGTAAAATCGAACTCCGGCCTCGGAAAAGTATGAGAGAAGGTCGTGGGGTACTGTGCGGCTTCGGACATGGTCTAGGAATAATCGCATGGGTGACTTGTAAGCAAACATGCCATCCTGGTTATCAAACCGGAAATGTGTAGCATGTAGATGAACCACGAGTGATGGAGGTTGGCCTTTGAATTTTCGCAGAATGTAGGCATCGGTTACGACTATCGGAGATGTCAGCAAGCGCTTCATGCTTGGTCCCAGGACTCCGGGAACGGACTATATGGGCGCGGCTCCTCGTTGTGAGAAGCCATATCCGCGGCCACAGATGCCGAGCGGAGGCCCGCGCTATTGCGGGAATTCCTCCCCGATAGTTGTGACATGGTTTCTCGACGGGCTCGGTTGATAGGCCTCACGGTCGACGCGGTTATCGCCCGCTCGCTAGCTGAATGGGGCGGTTGTTTTGCGCTTGGGGGCTTCTTCGCAGACATTGATGGAGAGGGTGAGGATTTCGAGGAGGATGTGACGCCATTCGTTTGGATCCCCGCGGGGATAGACCGTTTGATTTTGTTGGCGACATTCTGTTGAGCACCAGGTCCAACAGGCGCCATGATGCTGAAGTCGCGCTGCGCCGCTCGGGCAGCAGAAACAACGCTACTCTCCGACCACTCTCAATAGTATTGCAGTAAATGCTACAGCCAAATCAGAGCGCAGACATCGATGTCGAACTCGCAATGGCGCGACGCCAGTTTCGCGAACTGTTGATGGTGGGTAGACCAGCGTGGTCGCACGTCGCTCGGCGTAATGCGGAGGGGGATCAGGGAACAGGTGTCGAGGGCGAGGACGGAAATCCGCGAATACAAAAAGTATAGAAATAATCTGCGAGGGCCTCCGGTAATTATCTGAGATTGTAAGTCGCAGGATTTTGACGATTTCCGGAATGACGCCTTGAGGTTGGAAGTTGGATGTTGTTCCGTGGATGCACGTCGAGTCGCCGCATCACGGGTGCGGTCCCTGGTCTGAGGTCGGGTGGCTGATCGAGCGCATATTGTCACGTGAGCGCGTCAAGCTTGATTCTAACAAGCAACGGCGTTTCATCAACCAAGCACCTCGATTGCAAATGAATGTAACTTAAAGGCATTGTAAAATTTCGATCAAAAATCCAACGTGTACCGTATTTCCAACTATACCACTCATATACGAAACGTCAAAAAGTTCATGGTATCTTTGGCCAGATTCCGTCAGCCGAGTTGACTTCACTCCTGACCCTGAACTCGGCGCACCCAGTCATCATTCACCCTGATAGTGTCCACAACCACCACTCCGCGTCCTCGGCCGACTCTTTCAGTGCGCTGCCACCACTCTTCTCCCTTTCCAACCCTTTCTGCCTCCGATTCACTATCTGCAAGGCCTCCAGAGCCACTGTTGGCACCGACGACGAGAATGACGTCATGACGAAGCCAAGTCTGCATTGTCATGATGATGCTGCCGTCCTGGCCGGAGAGAGACTCCTGCAGGTAAATGACCTCGGGTTGGAGATGACGCAGAATATGCACATGGCCGTTCGGGGTGGTGAAGGGAAGCACCATGCTCTCCTTCTCAACCAACGCCAGAGCCTCCGAGTAGGCAGAGTTAAAACCAGGGCTAGATGAGGAACTGCATACCGATATTAGTAACAGCCAAGTGCAGGGATGAAGAGCGGGGTGCTTACAGAGGGTTCCTCGATTCCTCGCCAGGGGTTTGCGCTTGGTCGTGTCCGATGTTGGAAAATGAAGAGCTTAGCGAAGTAGGCGGAAGGTTATTCGCTGCAGTATCAGTAACGTCTTTCAGACCCGGCGCATAGATCAAGACGAAAAGCTTGACCTGGGAGAAATCCACGTGGCGAGGGATGTGTGACAGGATCGACTACATCATCCAGGTCAGCAACAAGCATCACAGCAGAGACGCCACCTTAGCTTACCGCGTGTTCATGGAAAGCGCCCTCCTCTTCAGCGGCAGATTGGGAATCGGCAGAGATTACAATCGCAACGGTCCTGCGCCTCTTCCCACCAACTGTTGGGGGAGATGCGGGCGAACCACGTTCACGCTTCCCATCCGCCTCCTCAGACCACGGGTTGCCATCTCCATATGGGCTCTTATCCTCTTCCCGAATCGCCGCCAAGGCTTTCCCCATTGCCGCACCAGCGGCCGTGACGCCGGCAGCAATAGTCTTGCCTGTGGAATCAAAGAATTGTTGCGGGCTTGCTGTTCGTCGCAGAGCGCCCGACATTCGCGAACCCCAACCACTGCCACCATCGTCGTCCATCGGAGCTATCCCATGGCTTTCTTCCTCCGGCGGCGGGGCCTTCTCTAGACCTTTGATATCCCTAGACCCATGCGCCTGACTATTTCCGCCGTGCCCTTGATTGTTGTCGTAGTCCAGGCCAGGTTCGGCTTCTTCATCCTCGTCCTTTTGCTGGCTCCATACCCAGGCGGCTACGCCAACTGTCGCGACAGTGAGTGTGACAGCGAGCGGCACCCAGTGACTCCAAACTCCCCGTCGCGAGCGCGACGATCCGTGATCGGGCGACATTTACGCGGTGCTCTGTCGCATTGCTAGGTGGAGGGGACGGCGCCAAAGGCAGCGGTAGGCGGTTAGCCTCGTCGCGTCGTCGTGTGGTCGAGCTGGCGAATCGTATACGTTAGACGTGTCTAATTGCGACTGATTGTCCTGGTCAGACGTCGTCGCTTTGTTGAAAAATGAAGCCTGCAGCTAGGTTCGTATTGCCTTCAGTTCGCAGTGGCTGGTATCACGGACATCAACAACAAGGTGGAGCTGGAGGTCCCTCATCCCAGCAACCCAGGTCAGCACCCGAGGTCCGATGCTCGTTCAGGGGCTGATTGGCAAGGGAGCGTGGAAGGGACTATTGAATATCCGCGCCGAAGTGATCCGTGCCACTGCTGGACATGAATGAATGATAGGAGTGGCGCGTTCTGTGGCGGGGCAATGGCCTCAGCCACATGCGGGACACTCTTTTTTGAAGCCTTGGCAGTATTTGGAGTGACTCTTCTCAACATGAGGCACGAAACGACATCGGCTCAACGGCCTTCCACGAAACGAGAGCAGCTCGACTCAAATCACTTTAGATCACAACTCCCTCTGTGCCAGAGAAAATCCCGGCACGTTGAAGCCTACAGCGTCTCACCTCTGCCAGCTCAACCCGGGCGCTGATGCCCCACGCTGTTTCGATGCCTTCAACCGGGCTTCAAGCCCTCATCCTTTGCGGGCCAGGTTCATCATTCCCAACCTTCACCTCCAACCCCGATGAGAACCCCAAGGCGCTACTCCCGATTGCCAATCGGCCCATGGTCTGGTACCCTCTCGAGTTCTGCTATCGGATGGGAATTACGGGTAAGTCGAAAGCGAAAGCTACCCTGGGTTGGCGGGGTGTTTTGAGCCAGGTTCATGAGATCCGACCCCTCATGAACCGAAGGACTTAAGTTGAACATCCGCTTCCTCGCCCAGGCACCTAGGAACAGAGCTAATACCTTTTAGCTATCACTTTGATCTGCCCTCCGTCAGCTTCAGACGCAATCACACATGCCCTGAACATTAACCCGTTCTTGACCGCATTGCCTCTACCCCGGCCAGATATCCTAGCACCGGCAGACCTTGATCACAACACCGGCACGGCAGAAATTCTACGGCTGCCGGAAATCAGGGAGCTTGTGTCCGGCGATTTTATTGTCCTGCCATGCGATTTGGTCTGTGAGCTTGAGGGCGAGAAGCTCCTGCAGTCGTGGATGGTCAAGTCGGCTAGTCTGACAGACCTTCTTGGAACTGTCAGGCTCTCCAATGGACATCGCTCAATGCACAGTGGAGGCATCGGTGTCTGGTACGATACCAAGACCACACCGACCGTCAAGGGAGAGAATACCGATTTCGTCGCAACAGCTCCTCTACCGCCATCTCCGGTTGCCCCTCCCAAAGGGTCTTTGTTCTCGGGGCTGTCCAATCTTGTCTACTCGATGCCAACCGACTCTTTGAACGACCTTACCGAGGAGAGGAAAGGGCTTCCAATTCGCCACGGCCTGTTGCGGACGCATTCTCGCATCCGGATGTTCACGACCCACCGAGACGCACATGTCTACATTTTCCCTCGTTGGGTCCTTGACTTTATCAAGGAGAATGACCGCCTAGAGAGCATCGGAGAAGACGTGATTGGCTGGTGGGCTAAGGCGGGCTGGCAATCAGGCTTGGCCCAGAAGCTTCAAATGAAGTCAATCTGCGGGCTCGGTCGGGTCGAGGATAGGCCCCAGACTCCCCAAGAGGACGCAACGTCTCCCCAAGTGCATAGTCCTGTAGACAAGGCTGCACCAGAGATAATCGTGCCAAGCTCGGGCCTCGAGGAAAATCAAGTATCGGGAGCCCCAGGCCAGGGCGACCCCTCGAGCAAGTCATCTCATTTTGAGGTGCCGCCGATCCTTGCCTATATCCATCCAGCCACCGAGTCGGCACCGCTAATTCGCCGAGTCGACACGGCCCAACTCCTCCTCGCCATTTCACTCCAGCTGGCCAAATTGCCCTCTCACGAGGAGGCTGGAGGAGAGCCAGTGTCACCTTTTGCCCACGCCAGAAAAATCGCCTATCCAGAAGGCGTTAAGCCCCGAACAACCATTACCAAACAGGACAGCCTCATCGCTGAAAATGTCACCGTTGAGGAGAAGACTTCTATCAAGGAGTGTGTTGTCGGGGCAAACTCCCAGATCAACGAGGGAGCCAAGTTGTCTCAGTGTCTCCTTATGGAAGGTGTTGTTGTCGGCAAGGCCTGCAAGCTAACACGCTGCATCTTGGGGAAGAGATGTGTTATCGGCGCCGGCTCCGTCCTTACCGACTGTGAAGTGCAGGAGAATCTCCTCGTCGAGCCTCGTAGTAAGTTCCTTCCATGTCCCCACTTTGCCATGCCAAATGACTGACTGCTCTTCCTTTAATAGCCGAGGATAAGGACAACAAGCTCATGAGCTCCGAGGGCTTGGAAGCCACTGAGGCAGAGATGGCCGAGGTGTTGCAGGACCAAGAGGATGAACAGCGGGCAGCGGCTGAGCAGGCGGTGATGGACTAATCACGAGCATAGAAATAGAAGAAAAGTCCAGCCATTGTTGTTTTCTCATTTTCACTAGTCACCTCACCAATATGCCGGTCTTCCGTCTTGCTCGGTCTAGAATGAGGCTGCTCGGCTAGTCTGCAGGAAGTAAGAAACCGATTCAGGTGTATCCTGGAATCGATCTAACCATCGAAGTCTAACAACCTATCACCTTACACCACCATGCGGGGAACTTGAGCAGTCCATCACCGTTGAAGGTTCCAAAACGCAGGAAACCCTGTCGTTGCATCTCATGTGCATCAGCCCTGCGAGTACGGAGTATGACAGCCCATTTGCCCAGCCTTAATTTGATCAAATCCTTCTGGGCCGTATTCTTCCGCTTTTCGATTAGATCCTGTCGCAAAACACCGCAATTACCATCAACTCTTCTCTGTGCCGGTCGAGTTGTCCATGGCGTGATTACACTCCTTAGTCGAGTTGCTAGAAGCGCCGGAACGGCAATAGTCAAGTTGCCAACGCCTGCACCTCTCTCATGATTCATGTTTTCAACTTCACTACGGACGTAGTCACTTGGTAGCCTGACAAGGCCCCCTTGGTAGTTATGGGCCCCTCGTCACCACGATGACACGATTCGTCGAAACTTAGTAGGCCGAAGCGCTCACGCTTGGGGCGGCGCCAAGCTGTCATTCGGCCCCCAAACGCTTCACGATGTTAGGTATAGGTATGTACCAGAAACCGGCGATTTCTCTCTGGGATCCCAGTGAGGGGTAGATAGGAATAATTTCCGCTTCGGCTTTGCCTGTTTGGGAGAACATCATGAAAGTTGCCCGAGGCGACGAGGTAGAGTCACTAACCAGAAACCCTATTAATTGTGGTTGAACTACCCCCTATCGATTTCCAATCACGGGTTTCCTCTTTCTGCGTGGTAGAATTCTCGAAGCCGTTCCATGTGGCACGCATGTGGCACTGAGTTGTAGCGGCCGCCATCGTCCCGCCTCTTCGGATATAGTGAAAGCAGCCATAGTTCCGCAGTGTGCAGCTGCCAGGGTCTGGGGATATGTCCAACAGTCAGCAGGGGGGCAGGACTCTGCAGCCGGGTGTTAATCCCTGACTTACGAATACGTTGGTTACTGCTTGGGCTTCGGGAGGTGAGGATCAACGAGTTGGTGGCTCGGAAGCATGCAGGTTTCCACCCTGTCGCTCCTCTCAGGCGGTGCCAAGTTCTTCTTGACAGGGCAGTCGGGGCCCTGAGTACACTGGGTGACGAACTCTTGGTGGTCAGGCCTTCGGCAGGAAAATGTGACCTTCCAGATGGTGCACATTCTGATGAAGGGACGTCGGGGTCAGAGTAAAAATCACAAAACATCGGCTTGTCAGCACGCAGACTCTCTGGGGAACAGCGACGTCTCTCTGTGTATTTATTTGCATTTCGGCCCCGTCCTCTAAACTGTCATATCTTACTAGTCATGAAGACAAGCCATGATATTACGGCGTGTTGGCTTCTGGACCTCCATCTCTTGCTGATGCCCGAGATTTATCAACCAAGGTCGCAGGTCAAAGTGGACTCTGTCGAGCGCCTCAGGGTGGGCGGCGGACGACGGTCGGCATTTAGATGAAAGCTTGCTGTATAGATGGGCCGCGAGCGTCTGGTAGTGAGACGGGGAAAAGGACTCTCCTCCGAAAGTTTGATATTCCTTCGTATTGAGGATGAGGACTTACGAGAAACAAGCGAGATGGGATTTTCTACCATTTTCGGGGCGTCAACCTCCAGACCTAGACTCTCCCAAAATGAAAACCACATCAGTTTCGGACAATGATGGCTTAGGAAAACTTGACGAGAATGACTACATGAAGGTACTTGGGGACCTTGTCGCGATATGGATCATTGTGCTCCATACACTATCAACATTGGTGGTTATCGACGGCATGAGTCGGCGCTCAACTGCGGCCCGCACCCCCTCTACCCTACAGAATCGGTTACCATCTCACTGGGATTTGACCCTCCTCGTTGGAGAAAACTCACTCTACAGTTTCGTGATATCTGCAGATATGATTGTAATAGGAAAGTACTGTGGGCTGAGATTATGCTCGTAATGATCTTGTGGCATTCCCTTACGGAACTCCCGATGAGAGATCTCGAGCCACCATGAAGTCATTTCCATACCTGTCCGGATCTGGATGCCGAATTCTTCAGTGTCTACCAACATACATATCACCAAAGCTGGCTTTATTCGAGACTCAACTTCGGAGCTGCCGAAGCCAGAGGGGGGGGGGGGGGGGGG